>CM034151.1:157750625-157899009 GCA_019776745.2 Taxus chinensis | reverse complement strand
AAAACCTCCTAAGAGGGGGGTGTTGAGGGTGTTAAATTGATCAAACCCAAAGAAAAGAACCTCAATCAAGTAAGGCTGTGGAACTTGAGGAAGTTTTAGGCATTTGGTGGAGCTTCAAAGGAAAATCTCTTACAAGCTAGCCAGGGCAGAGAAAGGAAATGGACAGGTTTCTTAGGTCAACATAGGCAACAAGGACGAAAGACAGTTGTAAATCACCTAAAAAATTGAGTGCGAGAATCTGGATGACAGAGGTGGTTAAAGTACCAGGGAGCTAGACAAAACCCAAGCTAGGGAAATATAGTAGTGGTTTTGATTTATAAATGCAGAGTTGAAATGTGAAGAGATAAATGAAAATTGATTGGTGACGACAAATGTTTATTACTCCCACCCACCATGCAGTAGATAGAAGAAAGTTTAAGAAGTTGATGATGATGACAACACTAATGATGATGCATGCATGGTGGACTTCTCTACAAGCTTACAATAAGGAGGAACTTCAACAAAAGTAATAAGTGCAAGAACTGCTACAAGGTTTTGGGGCTGCATTTACTGGGTACCTCTTCTTCCTCTCTCTCATACTTTCGAAATAGATATGGTACAAGATTTTTAACTTCTAATAATGATTTTGAGTAACTAAGAGCTCTAATGATTAAGAAGTATGATGGAGGAATCCCATCATAAGAGGATAGATAGTTGTTAATGAATGTTGTTCTTGCCTAAGAAAAAGAGTATAACACAAGAAGTAAAGCGGTCAAAGGGGCAGGGCCTCAAGCCAAACCAAAAACCCCAGTTCTCACCAATATCCCAAAGAAACTCTAAGAAAGATGCATCTAGAAAAGGCATTATTGTCTCAAGTAGAACTGGTGCTCCCACCCATGCCTAAGATGTGAAAAATCCTGTGTCATCCAATGAATTTTTCAATCTTTCTCCAAATGTTGCTTTGCCCAAATACATTCCTTATGACATTTCCCATGTCTTGAGTTAGATCAAGATTTCTATTCTAATTGTTGAACTGCTTAGGATTCTCGAGCACAAGAAGAGGGCCTTTGAGTATTTGGGATTGGAAGAAGATAGGAGTACCCAAGGAAGAAATATAAATAATTACAGACCTAGAAAAAACACTATCATTGGAGGAGATAGGTGAACCACCTAAAGTTTACTTGGGAACATATTTGGTTGAGTGTTAATTAAATATTGATCCATTTTTTACAACGCTGATTATTAAGGACAGACTGTTGCACAATTGTATGTTTGATTCCGGAGCATCATCCAATGTTATGCCTCTAGAGGTCATGAATGAATTGAACATTAAAGTGACAACAACTCATGGCAAGTGTACTACAATGGATTCTAGAGAGGTGTCAGTTGTAGGATGTGTAAAAGGTTTAATGGTACAACTTGTAGCTTATTCGGGTAAGAATTTGAAACTTGATGTTGTTATTGTCGATTGCCCTACCAAATGGGGCATGTTGTTATCAAGAAAGTGGGTTGTAAGTGTTGGTGGAAGTGTTCAGATGGATATGTCTTTTGTCACCATTCCAATTGAAGGCAACCTTGTAAAGTTGTATGGAGATAAGAAGATGTTGCACCTCATTGAAGATCCCAATAATGCTTCTTATGAAGTGTTGTATGCCGAAGAAGATGCTGATAAATTTGTTGGATTTGCTGATGGCAAAGAGCACAAGATTGATCAATGTAAATGTCTTGAACAAGTAGGTTTTCCTTTGACCTTGTTATTTGATGGAGCTTGTTCCAAGTTTGGAAATGGTGTTGGTATTGTTCTGATTTGTCCAGGCCAGGAAGAGTTTGTTTTTTCTTTCAACTCAACTTTGAATACACTAATAACATTACTGAATATGAAGCACTATTATTGGGTTTGATAATTGCATGGAAATATGGTGTAAAGGATATCATTGTCAAAGGAGATTCAGAACTGATTGTCAAGTAGATTAGAAATTGTATGCTACTAAAAATTAGAGAATGAAACAATAAAGCATGTAGTCTAGGATTTGATTGAAATGTTTGACTCATTTAATATTATGCACCTGATATAAATTTAATGCTATTACGACAACTTAGCAGTGCTAGGATCAGATTTGGAAATTGTACAGTAATCTCCTTTGTGAGTATGATGTTGAAATACTAACAAGGCCATATGTCCTGAAAATGTTATAAATTGACAAGTGCGCGATGATGATGCCAGGTGAAATAGTTTTCTACAGAACCAAGGAGAATTTGCTGACAAAAATATAGAGTGGGAACCAATGGTGTGTGTTATTGAAGGAAAGGAAACTTTCTTTGGCAAAGACATCATCCAGCTAAAGAAAAACATGATTCCCTAGAGGTTTGGTGGCACTTGAATCGAACTTTGATAATGTTGATTGCATTATTAACATAAGTATGTTAGTTTCAAGAGATGTGGAATAGCAAGTTTTGGGCACAAAGGAAAAAAGCACGTAAAATATGGTTAGGAAGTAATCTCAGCAAGGAAGAGAAATAGTCCTATGTTCAATTGCTGAAGAAATATCAAAACTACCTAGCTTGGTCTTACTCTGAGTTGAAGGCATATAGGGAAGATTTGTTCCAACATGAAATTCCTCTTGAATATAATGCCAAGCCTTACAGGAAAAAACAAAGGCTAATCAATCCGCTCCTTTATTTAAAGATGCAAGAAAAATTGAATAATTTGAGGGATGGAGGGATCATTCAACCCACAAGGTACTCATCTTGGGTTGCAAACCTAGTGCCTGTCAGAAAAAATAATGGTGATATAAGGATGTGTGTAGAAATTAAGAACTTGAAGAAAGCATCATTGAAAGATAATTACCCTCTTCCAAACATGGAGAATATTCTACAATTGGTGACTAGTTCTGAACTATTATCAACTCTGGATGGTTTCTCTTGACTATAAACAAGTTCTTATGAAGGATTCAGAGAGAATAAATACTACCTTTACCACTCCTTGGGGAACTTATGTATATGTCAAGATGCCTTTTGGATTAATGAATGCTAGAGCAACTTTCCAAAGAGCAATGGATGTAGCGTTTGCTAGTTATATCAATGATTTCATTGTTGTTTATCAAGATGATGTAACTGTGTTTTCCCAAAAAAAGAAATGATCACTTGTAACACTAGGAGAAAATGTTGTCAATGTGTAGAGAGTATGGCATATCATTGAATCCCAAGAAGTTCCATTTTTTAGTGCAAAAGGAAAAGCTTCTTGGTCACATTGTATCAACGGATGGGGTCATGATTGATCCACAGAGAGTGGAAGACATCAACAAAGTGCCAATTCTCGAGTAACTAAGAAGAGTGTTCAATCCTTCTTTGGACAAATAAAATTTATCTGAAGATTTGTGTCTAACATTGCTGAGCTTGACCATCCTCCATTACTAGCATGTTGAAGAAGGTCCAAGTTATCAAATGAGAAGAAGCTTCCATTCAAGATTTCAATGGTATCAAAGAACCACTAAAGCATGCCCCTGTTTTTGGCTGCTCCAAATTACAAGAAGCCTTTTCAAAAAAAATCTTTTACTTCAAAAAACACCATTACATATGTCTTGTTGCGGAAGGATGATGAAGGGGGCTGAGAGACCAATTGTCTTTTTTAGTAAGGAATTTCAAGGAGCTAAGTTGAAGTACACCATTACATGGAGAAGTAAGCATTTTCCTTGGTGAAAGCAACAAAGGTTTTTAGACATTAAATCTTGAGATCTAAAGTTGTTGCTTATATTCCCCACACCATGGTGAAAGATATCTTATCGGAGATGGAGGTCTTTATAGCAAAAGATGTAGATGGGTTAAACAAAGTTACAGGGAATATGACATGGATATCCAAACCATGAAATTGATAAGCATTTTTACGCCTAGCTAAGATTATGGAATGAGAGAAACTTGCAAACTATTGAGGTGAATGAAGTAGAAGGAGAAAGGGAGGATGTCCTTGAAATAGTTGGTAAGATCTTAATGGTACAAAGATGAAAATATTTTATCTCAGACATATATGTTGCCCTGAAACATTTGAGTAAAACTTAGAAAAGAGCTCTTAAGTTAACCTCTCAGAAAATATGTCATTAGTGATTTTCAGTTAGCTTGGAAGAACCCTGGAGGGAGTGCTCTTAAGATGCATTATTGAGGATGAAGTCCCCAAAGGTAATGTACTGATATCCATGGAGGATTTTGTGGGGGACATTTTTCTTAGAAGAGTTACAACACATTAAATCTTGATTGTTAGTTTATTGGTGGCCAACTCTCTTCAAAGATACAACTCTATTGGCTAGGAAATGTGAAAGTTCGCCAGTGTTTTTCTAAAAGAATAAAATGCTTCAGGTGTGAGCTACCTATGTGTCAGCTCTATGTCACATATGGAGGGTCATATCAAACAATTGGGAATGGATGTCATTAGCGAGATTTCAGATTCTTCCAGTACTGGTCATGCACGAGGGATTACTCAGCACCCTATATGTACCCCTTCATTTGACATTTAGTGAGCATGCCAAGACACTTCGCTGGCTTTCCTATATGTGCAAGCTTTGTTCTATTATGCAAGCTCTTCCATTGACATAACTGATTCTTCCTTGTGAGTTATCCTATAGAGCCACTTTGATTCACATCAGTGTGCAACTTCTTCATGACATGTCGTTTCTGATTTAGGGTTTGCTCACAAACTCTTTCACTAGGGTTACTCAGCACCCTGAGATCAGGTACCCTGTGCATTCGTCATGTATGAGTTATGCCATTACTCTTGGTTTCACTATATGTCTCTACATGTGCAAGCTTTGTTTTGTTATACAAGATTATTTAGTTGTTGATCGATTCTTCCTTGTGATTACATTGGAGCCATTACGATTCAACTAGAGTGCAACTTGATCGTGGTGCACAGTTTCCGATATGATTCGTCAACTCTTTTGTGGTATCAAAGCTGAGATCGGGTAAATGTGCACTCACTATTTTTTGAGTTGTGATTTACTCTTGTTTTTCATTTTTTTAACTCCTCATGCAAGTTTTCGATCATTATATTCTGGTTTTTTTCTTGCTAATGTATTTAACAAAGTTTCTCTTGGAAAGTTGTTGTTTTTGTTGTGTTCTTCGTGCATGTGCAGATCTCCTTGAGTTTTTCAAGGGTTTGCGGCTACATTTAGATATCTGCAGCTAAATCTAGTAGATCAGCCAAAATAGAGTATTTTTTAGTTTTTTAATTATTATTTAAAAAAAAAAACTAAAAATTTTCTTTAGATCTCTGTTTTTTTTTTTGTTGTTTTGTTTATATGTTTTGTAGAATACGAGTTCAAATATCAGGTTGAAGAGGTGTTTTTCTCCTTCATGATCTCACGGGCGGTTTTGTGTTTTTTCGTGGGTGTGAATATGGTGCGGCCGAGCTTGATCTGGTGTTTCTAAATTTTGGCTTCGTGAGGTTCTACCTGCGTGTTTGCTGCTCGTTGTTTGCTGGTTGCTCACTTTATTTCTACCTTGTTGTTCGCTGTTTGCTAGCCACTCCCTTTGTTTGTTGTTTGTTGGCCGTTATTTGGTTCCCACTCCCTCTGCACCGTGTCTCCTCCCAACCTACGTGGTAAGTTTTCAATACTTTTCTTCACGTTATTTTCAACAAAAACACGGTAAGTTTTTTATTGTTTTTTGGTTTGTTTAAAAAAATGGTAAGTCTTTTATCCTATGGTTTCAAACAAAAAACTGTAAGTCTTTTATTGTTTCTTTTTTTTTTTAAAAGCTCTAACATAAACTTATTTAAATTTACTTCCATTAAAAACAAAAAGGGGAAATCTATTAAAAGCTTTTAATTTTTTTTTCCTCATATTTTAAGTTTTATAAAAACGGTAAGCTTTTTTTTTTAAAAAGGTAAGTTTTTAAATTTACTTCTTCTTTTTAAAAATCTTTTAAAAATCACGTAAGCTTTTTTAAATAGAAACTTTTTTTTTAATAGATCTTGAATAATTTAAATTTAATTTCTTTTAAAAGGGAAAGTTTTTTTAATATTTAATTAGGATTTATTTATTTTTAGATCTTAATTAATTAATAGTAATTAATTAGATTTATTTAAATCTAGTTTTTATTGATTACAATCCTATCTTTTTTAATTAGGTAAACTTTTTTTAAAAAATAGTTTTTTAACGTTCTTTATCATTTTTTTAAACTCCAAAAGCTCTAAAATTAGCTAAACTAGACGTTTTTAAACGATAATTTTTTTAGGTGTTAGTGTTGATTTTTTTACTAATCGTGCGCTCAAGTGTGTAGTGACACTCTGAGCACTCTTTGTCTTCTATGTGCCTTTCTAGGATTTTGAAGACCATCTGGACTCATCTTGAGTTTGTCAAAACATTGTATTTTTTACGCTTATTATTGCTTGCGACTAATGAGCGCGTCCACCACAGTCTGCAGCAAGGGGGTATTCTTTGCGACGTGGGACACTTTTTCTCACAACCAGGAGTTACTTTTGCCTCCTTCCTTGTTTTTTACGTTGTGCTTGTTTACGGTGTCATATTTGCTGCGCTCCACGAAACACATTTGTGGTCTCCTCTCTTGCGCGTTATTACGATGATTGCAAGACGAGTTACAAAGTGTTTCAAACCACACGTACGAACCCGATTGTAATCAACACACTAAATTATAAAGGGCCAAAAGAAGGGGGTTGTTATATTGTCCTGGGTGGTTGTGATTCTTTTCTGCATTTCTTCTTTCTCTCTTCACTATGGATGCACTTTCAATTCCTTTGCTTATGCCGTTCAATGTTTTTGAATGGAGATCAAAAATAATAATGAAACTAAGGGGTAAAGGGTTATTTCACATCACCATGGGAACTGAGACTGAACCAGACGACGAACCTAAAAAATCTAAGTGGTTAAACCATAGTGATGAAGCTTTAGGTCTTCTTTGCATGTCTGTTTCTCCTAACTTGCTCTTCCATATTGAGGCATCTGAAACACCTAAATCTGTGTGGAAAACGCTAGATGCGATGTTTGGAAAACTAGATGACATGAGAGTGCATGAGTTGGAAAGTGAACTACTAAGGTTAAATCCTAGTGACTTTGAAAACCTACAAGCTTTCTTCTCGAAATTTGTCCACATTATATTGTTGTTAAAAGGATGTCAAGTAGAGAAGAAATATTCTCAATTGATCTTGTTGATTCTCTCTAAGCTAGGTCCCGAATATTTTGTCTTCGTGTCAAATTTCTACGCTACAAAATCTACTTTGGGTGATACTTGGACTATGCCCTCCTTTGACTTTTTTTCGTCCCAACTCATTTGAGAACATGACAAACTCATTCAAATGTGGTCTCTCAAGTCCAAGTCACATGCCCTTGTAGCAAGTACTAGCAAGGGAAAGAAGACTTGAAAGAAGAAAGAAACAAAGAATCAACCTAAGAAAGAAACCAAGACCAAACCTAAAAATGACACAAACACTTCGACTTCTGAGCCTAAGGCACAGAAAAGTAAGTTTTTGTGTTCCTATTGCAAGAAGTCTAGTCACGATGAGCACCACTATTTTCGGAAACAGATTGATCACTTATCTCATTTACTTGATAAAAATAAAATAAGTGTTCCTGAATCCATAAAACAAAGTGCTATGAAGGTTGAGTCTTCTACTGCAAAAGGTTCTAAATCTGATAAGAAGAAAGGAAAGGCCCTCATAGATCGATTTGCTCATTCATTGACGTGGATTATAGATTCTGGTGCCTTGCACCATATGGCTTCTTCGCATGTTGAGTTATCCAACATCAAACCTTGTGATATGTCCCAAATCACGTTGGGTGATAACATGAAAGTGTCAGTTTCTGGTAGTGGTTTGGTAGAGATAGATGGGGGAACATTCAACCAAGTGTTGAGTGTTCCTAATCTCTCTACCAATCTCCTATCGGTTTACCAAATTACTCACCTTGGTGAAGGAATGTGAATGGAATTTGGTCCTAACTCTGGGATTATTCATGAGCTTAACGATGACACTACAGTGGGTGAGGGAAAGGCAAATCATCATTCATAGTTGTATACCTTTTCCCACTTTACTTCTGATTCGACTTCTACTTCTCTACCTACTAACGTTCTTCAACTCTCTGATTCAGACTCTGACTCCTCAGATGATGATGTTGTTGAGCGTGCTCCTCTTCATGACTCTCAAACTTTTGAGTCTTCCGATTCCGATAGTAGTGATGATGAGGACTATGTCCCTTCTCACTCGAGTGAAGAATCTTCTGACTCTGAGCTTGATTCTCCTGGTCCTCTTTGGGCTAGGAAAACTTTGTAAAGTGCTAGAGATTTAGTTGGAGATACTTTGGATATGAGACATACTCGCTCAGATTTTGTTGGACCCCACTCTTTCTTCACCTCCGCTTCTGATTCAATTGTCTCCTCTATTTCTTCATGTGATGACAATTCCACTGATACAAAATCACTTGGTTCTACTTTTGATGACGAGGATTGTGCACCTAGTTCTAATGTCGACAGTACTACAGAGGACTCTTCTCCTACTTATCTCACTATTCCAGAGAGTATTGACACATCCCACATCTCATCAGATATTAAGAAGTCTCATATACAATACACTTGTCATGTACTACAGGTTCTTCTTCAATTTATAGGTATTTAAGAGGAGTTCATCATCTTCGTCGTTGGGAGTGCCCCTTCTGGGACTCTTGCCACTTCCACTTTTCTGGAGACTTTCATTAATCCACCCTTGTTTGTGGATCCATTTTCTGTCGTGGGGGATGTTTTATTTCCTTCACATCAGTTGGAAATCCTTTCTAAAGGTGTTCACCCTTCATACTCTGACAGTTCTGCACTCGTGACATTACCCTCGGCTCCTTCGCACTCACTTGCTAGACCTATGTCACACTTTCGTGGACTAGACTTAGAGTTCTTCATGCTATTGCCTTCAGTTTCCTTCGTGGAGTGGGTAGATTTCCAACACATCTTTTTTGTCCTTCCTAAGGGCAGACACACAGTACGGTGCGGATGGCTCTTCTTCAGTCCAGAGGTAGAGGATCTCATCTTTGATATCCTTCTAGGAGACTTCTTAGAGTTGCAGAGTTTAGATCCATCCATGGCATCTTCCGTATCCATCTCATCTCCCTCTTCTTCTCTCTTTTTCATCTTTCCAAGAGATTGCCCCTTTGTACATGGGTACCTTTACAAGCTAGTATATGGCCAGGACCCATCTTTGGCATCTTTCTTAGATTAGAGAGTATTTTTTATTCTCTTGTGGTGGATGTTTTTCCCACTAGGTTTTCCTTCACTACTTGGGACTTCTTTTTTTTGCATGGGTACCTCATCAGGATTTATGCCGGGACCCATTTCTCTTCTTCTTCTTCTTCTAGGAAGATGTTGTTTGTATATGGGCACCTTATTAGGCCTTCAGTTGCTAGGACCCATTGACACATCTTTCTTAGTTGCTTAGGAGTGTCTTCTCTTTCTGTTTGTCTCCTCATATCCACTACCCCAGCTTCGATGAAGGGGGGTGTTGGTGTGAGTTATCCTATGTGTCCTCCTCACATATTGGAGGGTCTTCTCACATGGGTTAGGTTTAGGGTTTCCTATTGAGTCATGCACTAGGGTTACTTAGCACCCTATATGTACCATTCACTATTAATTTATGAGCATGCCAAGACACTCCGTTGTCTTTCTATACATGTGCAAGCTTTGTTCTGTTATGCAAGATTATTTAGTTGTTGACCAATTCTTCCTTGTGATAACAATTCTATTAATAGAGACTCACTTGGTTCTACTTCTGATGATGAGGATTGTGCACCCAGTTCTGATGTCGAGAGTACTACTGAGGAATCTTATCCTACTTTTCTCACTATTCCAGAGAGTATTGACACATCCCACATTCTCGGTGTCACTGCCTCCTAATGTTGTTGGGCCTGATTGGGTGTATACCTGGCTCCATCGTGCGGGAGGGTATTGGCATAGAAACTGATTAACACGATGAGATCCCTCTCCACCACTAGTTTGAGATTTTGGTGTATACCCGACTCCATCATGCGGGATGGTATTGGCGTAGCAACTGATTAACACAATGAGATCCCTCTCCACCACTAGTTCGAGCTTTTGGTGTGACGACAAGTCGTGCAGCTCTGATACCAAGCGGTTAAGCGTGCCAGCCCCCAGAGTAGTGCTGGGATGGGTGACCTCCCAAGAAATTCCCATTGTCACTGCATCCTAATGCTATTGGGCTTGATTGGGTGTATACCCGGATCCATCATGCAGGAGGGTATTGGTGTAGCAACTGATTAACACGATGAGATCCCTCTCCATCACTAGTTCGAGCTTTTGGTGTGACGACAAGTCATGCAGCTCTGATACCAAATGATTTACCGTCACACCAAAAGCTCGAACTAATGGTGGAGAGGGATCTCATCGTGTTAATAAGTTGCTACGCCAATAATGTTGAATCAAATCATATGCAGATTTGGAGTGCCAGCTAAGATTGTTGTTGATAATGCCATGAGTTTCAGAGCCAAACCTTTGGTGGAAATGTGCAAAGGGTATAGAATCAATTTGACATATGCTTCTAACTACAATCCCCAAGGAAATGGACAAGCTGAGTCCAGCAATAAAAACTTGTTGAAGATCATTAGAAGAACCTTGGAGCTGAATGAAAAGAAGTGGGGTGAGAAACTGAAGTTTGTTGTTTGGGCTGACAGAATCACTATCAAAAGAGCTACTGGTAAAATCCCATTTGAGTTGGTATATGGAACTCAAGCTTTGTTGCCCCTTCATTTGTAATTGTCTTCATTTGAGTTTTCTCAACAAATTGAAGATCAAGAAGTTAGTCCACATGATGCTCAAATCAATCATATTATTGAGTTAGATGAAGAAAGAAGGGCATCCCATCAGCGGCATGTGAAGTTCAGAGAAAAGTTGAAGAAGTTATTTGATAAAAAGGTGACTCCAAGAGCTTTCAATGTGGGAGATCTTGTGTTATTATGGGACAGAAGGCACGAGGATAAGGGAAAACATGGAAAGTTTGATGCATTGTGGATGGGCCCTTATTCAATTGACATTCGAATTGGTGAACATACTTTCTTCTTAATAGACTTAGATGGGGAATTGCTTGAATTACCTATTAATGGCAGGCATTTGAAACATTTCCTTGTTTGATTTCTCAGAATCAAGGTATACTCCATTGTACAGTGTATAGTCTTTTGGTTTCTTTCTGATTTTGTGTTTTTCTGTTTTTGTTTGTCCTGGTCCTTGGTGGCCAGTCATTTTGTTGGTTTCTCAGTTCGTCCTTGGGGGAGTTGGTTATTATTTTTCTGCTCTGTAAGCTTATTCTTTGACTCCATTACCCAATGGTTTGTTTTTGGCACTTGGTCTACTATTTTTTCTTGTGGCACTCACAGGGAGTGCCCATCCCCAAGTTGGAGCCGATGTTGGTGCTCAATTTGATCTCACCCCGTTTTTCCTTGAAATTCTTCAATTTGCAGGCTCTGCAGTCTTTTCTATCTCCCCATATTGATTCATGAAAACTTTGTCTTCCATTTGGTTTCCATGATCAGTTCCTTCCTTTGGTCAAGGATCACTTTAAATCTAGAGTTTTTTTTCCATTCCTCTGTCCATGTGAAAGAATTTGTAACTTGGGTGAAAACTTGGGTTTTTCCCCTTCCTTCCATTTTCCACAGTCACGTTTTGTTTTCCCTGTCAATTTTTGTCCCAAATATCTGTGGAAACGTGGTCTTCTCTGATTGGATGTGGCTCGTTGGATCATATTTGGGCCTTATATCATTTCCAAAATCTTTGTCCTTAAAGAAAAATTCATTTTTGGGCGCAAATGGTGATTTTCCTGCATTTTACGGTTTGACGGGTGTGTTTTTCCCCTTGTCAAATTTACATCTCAGCATCTATGGAAATGTGGCCCTTTCTAGTTAGATGCGACTCAGAGGGGCACTTTGAAACTCTAAGGCCCGCTTCAACTCAAAAAATTTCCACGTGGAGGGCCGACGCTCATCTGAAAATTTTCCTTTTGGTTTGACCTTGGAGTTGCGCCATGGAGACACATGGAGGTTTCCGTTGCCTTGCCCAGACTTAGATATTTTTTCTTCATGCGGCCAGTGTAGCTTTGGAAGACCATGGACACATGGAGGACTGACGCTCATTTGAGGATCCACCTCAATGTCCCACCTTAATAGTTGCACCAAGTGGACACGTGGTGAGCCCGTGCTTGTTCAGGGTCTCTGCTTTTAGGGACCATCTCAAAGTTATGCCGAGGAGATACGTGGAGGCTTTTGCTGGCTCTGCTCTATACTTAAAATTTTCAAAGCAATTTTCTAAGGCTTGGGACACGTGGAGGGACCGCACCTGTTTGGGGACCGACCCCTAAATTTTATTTTGAAGAAGTGCCAGGAGGACACTTGGAGGCTTTCATTCACTCTGCCCTTGCTTGGACTTTTCAATGGCCAAGGAAAACTATCTCGGACCCTAGACACATGGCACCTTCCGCTGATCCTTCAACATTTTTAACAACTCTGTCAGACTGAGACACGTGGTGAGCCCGTGCTTGTTTGGGGTCTCTGATTTTGAGGACCATACCAAAGGTGTGCCAAGGCGACACATGGAGGCTTCCGCTGGCTCCTTTTTTATTGAGACTTTTGCGAAGGCCAAAAGACATTTTTCTTGGGCCCAGGGCATGTGGAAGGCCTGCGCTTGTTTGGAAACTTGCCACTGTACCTCACCTTTGCAGTTGCGCCAAGAAAACACATGGACGACTCTAATCTAGAGTTGAGAAGGGGCAGAATCAACAATTGCTATGCATTTCACCTGTTTTCTGCCATTTTCACTCCAAGACTCCTGGAGATGCGAATATGCACTATTTTTCATCATTTTTGATGAAATTCCTTGTCGTTTTTGTCTACAAAGTGTCATTGAATGGATTTAGAACTTAATTTATGAGTCCACTGATTGTTAAGGTTTATATTTTGAAGCTGGAAATGCTCAAGAACTTGCAAAAATGTGAATTACCAGAGAAGCTGGATGTGGGACAGAGTTGTAGAGGAAAGAGAGGGAAAAGGATGAAATGATGGAGGTTGCAGGTGCAAAAGATGAAAAAGGTGTTTCCTCGAGAGTAAAAAGGATTACCTATCAGATCCAGCTATACAGAGCCTCCAGAGAATGATTAAAATGGGGATTTCTCACATGACAGAATCAAAATGATTAAAAGGACTGTCAAAAAGGTTGTAGCATGACATCCTAGTCATTAGTCGAGGGTCTGAGAAACATGATCAGTTCATAATTGGTCCACCTGGTAGCTTTCAGATGTGAATTTGTTAAATTTCACCTTATGAGGCAAATTGGTAACAAGAAAAGGTCCTTCGAATATTCTTCTTTTTTGGGGGGAAAATTTGGGATGAGTGAGCGAGTGAAATGTATAAATGCAATGAGAATACTCTTGCAAAGGGTCGGGGGTTGAATTCTTAAGAGAAAATTTGAGAGAGCTCGTCTTCTTGAGAGACCAATCTGATAAACCTATTAATTTCTTGTGTATTAGATCTCAATCACGTCAAGTTGGTTGCGAGTTTACAACCATTGACACACTCTAAGATTGTTCGAAGAAACTTTCCCCTACTAATGAATCTAATCAATTTTGAGTTAATTTGTGTCAATCTTGGAGCAATTTGTGTCTACTTTGTTTCAGAATGTCTGCAAGTAGTTTTTCTTATTCCTATTGCAATCTTGTGTTAAAGTCCCTTTGAATCACACAAGATCTCGTCCCTGTGACAGTTTAGTGGCATTTATAATTTCATTTCAAGAAGAGCCTTCATCCTATGATGAGATAAAAAAATTTAAAATCACTTCACTGTCATTTGTTGATAATTGTCTGTAAGCCTTCGATTGTATCTTAGGCGTGAGGAACCAGGGGTATTTGATGTTTAATCGAGTCTTTAGCTCAAGCCTTTGTGTTAAATTTTTGGAGATTTTGTGAAACCGTGCAAATCTGGGCCTCCATTGATGCACACCTTCTGGTTGAAGGAATATTTTAGCCATCTCGAAGCTTTATGTCATTTAGCTTTCCAATTATTGTGAAGTCTCTTAAAGATCTAGTATAATCAACTTTATCTTGCTTAATCTCCCACCAAAATTATTCAAAAATAATGAATCCATCCTGAACTACCCCTGGTTGCCATATGTGTCCACAAACGTATAAACTCTACTACCAAAATATGCAGAAGCAATCAGGATTCCATAATGTATTTAGTAACCTTAGCCATGTCTAGGAAATATCACCATTCTTTAGAAGTGACAACTCGTGAGAGTTAAATTGTGGTGCATTGATCATATTTTCTCAAGGTCTCCTTTCAAATTTGTGCAAAGAAGGATATCTTCATTCTCCTTCACTGAAAAAGGTTACAAAATGGGTCCTCTCACCCTGGTCGAAAGGCATGGCCTAAAGCAGTGAGGATAGATCAAATCCTTAATGAAGGTGCTATCTATTTCTTTGATTCTTGAGTGACAAAGAGTCAGAAAAATCCTCTCCCTGGCTACAAAATGACTCAAAATAAGATCTATCTGTCTCTCAGTGTCTTGTTAAATCTATGATGTTTCTCAGTTTCCAAGGGAGAATCAATTTGGATACTAACAGGTTAAACTCTGTGAACATAGTGTGATATACAGGCAACCAACAACGACGGTTGGCAACATTGGTGCAACATAAGAAAAATAAGTTTCCAATCATTTTTCGTAGTCACATGCACCTAACAAAGGTCTCCAATGCCTAGGAACACCTGACCTAGACCATGTGCCCTGGTCCAGCTCATTTCAATAGTTCTACAAATTTATGAGTGTGGTTACAACAAATTCTTCCTCCTATTCATTTATTTTCCAGTTTAGAACACTTTGGGATTTATTGTGAAATCAACTAAGTCCTGTATTCCCTCTCTTGCACCTAAAGTTTCATTTTATCTAGCTTATTGCTTAGGTGAGATTTGTAGTTTAGTGTTTTATTTATCACATGTGACTCTGTAATTAAAATTTCACAAATTTTAATATTGATTAAATCACTTCTACATACGTGCATATAAGTGAACCCCAAGTGTTACCACTTATCGCACATCTCAAGTTTGATCACAATGCTAAGAAACATGACATTATTCATGTGTTCCTTAATCACCAATTGATCAATTCGCCACCTAATCACTGTTATTCTCCTTATTGGTTTACCAACTATCAAGGTCTCCCATTTTTCAATTATTTTTGAATCAATGGAAAAAATGAAAATGATTTATATGATTTACAATGAAGAATTAAGCACCTTGAACATCATGGTTTTATCTCATTTGTTGCATAACAATATGTTGTATGCCCACCTCCAAATGCTACATTTAAATGGGCTCCTAAATATGCTCCTTCGATGACAAATGAACATCATGACATCAATTCTAATGTTCTTTCTTTGGTCACTCAAGCACCACATATGCAACCCACTCCAACTAAGTAAACACCTCTTAACGTCCATCCTCCATCACCTCCTCCTACTAAGTCTTCTACTACATCAACTTCTAAGCAACCTCATCTCAAAATTGGTCCAACACCTCCTCTTAAGTCTTCCACAACGTCATCAATCCAAAATGCAGAGTAACTTCATTAGGCATTTGTTATTTTTAAGCTGATATTTTTTCCAAAGAGAAGTGCAGACTATGTTTTCACCACCACCTCTTTCTCTAGTTGCAACACTGATCTCGTGGCCACATATTATCAAAAAGTAAATTCATTTTCCCCAACTAGTCCCTAACTTTGTTTAGTTTTCTATGATCATTGCTAGAGTAAGCATAGTTAAGATTGTTTTTTAGTAGAACAAGCTCTTTACACACTATTTTAATTAAGGATTGAAGTCGTGGTCCTATGTTTTTGCATGGGAAAAATTAACTTGAAAACAGGACAACCATACCCTAGTATCAAAAAATTTATATGGTATACCTTTCTGAACACACCCTCCCAGGTCAACCTATTCTTTGTGTTGGGCCTAACCTATCCATAAAAGTTTTCATATGTGTGTGTCACCCTTCCCCACAGGTGATTTAGGGAGAAAAATAACACTTAAGTACTTCAGAAGTAGTGTCTTTGAAAGTGGATTTTCAAGCAAGCTTATGAAGGGTTATCATCAGCCTTTATAAGACAAGTGCATACTATTCGAAGCAGTTTAAAATGACCAGATTAATCAAGGTATTTTATTCATGAGCCAAGATAATTTGAAACTGATTTAGGAAGATTCTATAAATATTTAGAGGTTTAGGAACCAATTCATCAAAAGCGGGTTTTTGAGGCCGAAGGATCTTGTACCATGAGAGAGCACCTAAACTAAAAGAGGTGATTATGGGAGCTCTAGAATGAATTATGATACAAAATAAATAAATGGAAATCATTTTTAGTCCTCTACTTGGTGGAAAAATTAGATTCATTATAAATCCCATGCATGTTTTCAGACAACTCATTATTTCCAAGCACAACTGTTGATATTAAGAAAAGGGAGGTTTTTGAGGGTGTTTTAGGCATATTAAAGGCATGAGACCCATCCAATAATTCTAAAAATTCATTTTAAATGAAAATTCATATAAATAATTGTGAAAAAAATCATTTGGGAGCTCAAGTTATGTCCATTTCAAGTCTCTTCCCAACGTACCATGTTTCAGCAGTTAGTCAAATTTTTGAAGGACACATGTCAGCATGGCACTCAAGCACAATATTTTCCCCCCATTTTCCCTTCCCAAGGTGAAATAGGGGAAAAAAATGGTGCCCATCTTCCTAGAGATCCCATGGACATGCAATACGATCTCGATGACTCCATTTAGCTCCCAAGTGCTCATTTTCTAGCTCCATCACCTTCACACACATGAATGACAAGTGTTAGCAAAGGGTGAGGGTACCCTTTTGTTCCCTAATTTTCCATTTCAAAGGGGATAATGGGGAAAAGAATGTTCCCCCCTCCTTTCTCCCTCCAGGTTCTTCATATGACCAAAAAGTAGCTCCTAGGTGCTTGATTTCAACCCCCTCCATTCCTCTCTACCTGTGCATGAGTGCCAAGTGGCAGCCCGAGATGAGAGAAACATTTTGTGCCCCTATTATCAATTTAAAAGGGGAAAAAGGGAGAAAATTTTGTCCCCCCTCTCCCTCAAGGTAACGAAACATATAAATAGCTAGACTTAGCCATTTTTTCGATCTCCCTACATTGCTCCATTTTCACCTGGAACTATGGAAAACATTTTCCAGGTTCCTCCTCCATTTTTTATCTCTTCCATTAATTCCATTACTCCTCCATGATCCCAACACCATGATTTTCAAATAAAAGAAAAAAAATCCATGCTCTAGGCTTCATTTTTCTCCAAAACGAAGGTGTGCACAGGAGACTCAAAAACTTCATAACTAAAAAAGCAAGGCACAATTTGATCTCAAAAGTTTTACATTCTTCTACATTTTTAAAGGCCATAAAAACCCAAGTGATGGATTTCACATACACTAGGAATTTTTTTTTTCAGCAAGAAAGCCATCATTTCTTAGCATTGAAATTTAAAAATTTAATATCTTCTGATGCAGCCTAGAACTCACCAGTAAAAGCCCAGGTGCACTGGCACATCACTCAGCCTAGACTGAGCAATCACCCGAAGTGTGCAAAGGTATTAGGCCCATCTTTAGGGTTGTTTTTGTAGGATGTTAGCATGATGAAGACTTAAAGCATTCAGATCTATGACTAATATATCATTCTACAAATGCATGTTCATATCTAGATCTAGAGAATAAAAGACTTAAAAGATAACCATGATGAAATCAAACATGAAATACTGACCTATAACCATGATAACACCTTGATTTAGTCCATAATATCCATTATATTAAATTCAGTAATACACATAAGCTTCCTTATAATAACAGTAGTATACACTCATGCACGCATCATATTTGGCAGCATAACCTCACAATAACTCAGTTCTCACATGCTCTACTATGCTACATAGTTCACTACATATTTGTAAGGGTGAGGACTTATCCTTCACCACTTATCTAATCCCAAAATAGGTCTCATGCTATTATTAGCCACATGACGTTACAAAAATATGCTTACATGCAAGAATGCTAACAATAGATCTCTCTTAGTCAACTATCAGTTCATAATTCTATCTTTAGCCCGCATCCATGCAAAGTGCTTCATAGTCGACCCTCCAAAAATAGCCAATGCATGTCATGTAAGTCTCCAACCACTTTGTGTGTTCGGCATGCTATCTCCAAAAATAGCTCATCATCGTGACTTTGTGTGTTCGGCATGCTATCTCCAAAAATAGCTCATCATCGTGAAAACGGATAAGTCTCGAACATGTCTCTGTTCTTCGCACACGATTCCTTCTTGATACTTCCATGCCTTTGAATGTGCTCTACTCTTTTGTGTGAACCTTCTGTATGTCCTTCGCTAAGTTCCATACTTTAACTGATCAACATCTTCTATTCCAGAGATTGGGTTATGCCGAAAATTCAGAGGTGTAATAAAGACAAAAAACCCATCTTGAAAAATTTATTTTCTTCGAAATCTTAGGTGGGAAAGAAAACTTACAAAAGTCTCAGGGAATCCATTAATGGCTGCCATGGTAGCTTCATACCCAAAGGCCTCACCAGGAAAAATTTATTTTTCAAATTCCTAAGGTTCCAACAGATGAAATCTCTTGAAAATTTGACCAGAGCATCGTAACAAATTATGTAAACTTCTACAGTTGGTTCTATTTGAATCCAACACTAAGAAGGATAGTTTCTATTTTTAGTAAGTATCTATAATAATTCTGAGAAAAATGTGCATTCACACTCTTCATTCCATTCCCACATGATCGAGACACTCGAAAATTGGCAAAATTGATAGGAATGGTAAAAATGGCTAGAATGGGTACTCATGGTAGACATACTAAAAATAGTAAATGGGAAAAGTAGGTTAAAAGTGGTCAAATTTTAGCACTTCACACCTCCCCAATTGGTATAAGTACTCACAAAATCTTCCTTCTTAGTCTCAAGTGGATTACTGCTTTCCCTAAGGTAATGAGCGTAAAGTGTTAAAATGAAGAAATTATCAATTTTCCATTAAAGGCCATTTCAATTGTCTTTGGGATCAAAACATTTTCTTGATAAGGAGAGTTATCTCTCATAGTTCTCAGTGGTATGCATCTCAATTGTTTATCATTTCTCGGTGTGTCCATGAAATATGCAGAAGCCCATCATTTCAAGAATTTTTAAAGGGAAAAGTGTTCAAAGTTAATTTAATTGAAGTTTCCCTATAGTGTAGAAGGGAATGGAAGGTCATCAAATGTTGGATTTTCAATCCTTAACCTCCAAAGTGGATCTTGATGAACATTATCCACAAGTCACCTTGAATCTACCTCAGGTGAATTTTTCAATAGTTTTTCTAAACACTCAAGTTTAGGGTGTCTGTGTATCATACAAAGAGGAAATCATGAATCATCATCGGTAAGGGGCAAGGTGTTCAAAGTTGTTTAGAGAAGAAACATCCATCAGTATGGAGGATTATCAGTAGTCATGATATCATCTTCAAACATCCTCAAAGTCTTAGAATCAACATGATTGCAGTGTGCGAGCAATTGTATCAAGCCTTCATTCATATGCATAATTGATCAAAAGGAATGAAAAATTTTCATGGATTTTTTAGGAAGGAGTTTTATCATGGTTCAAAGGTCCAGAGTTCATCATTACATTGGAGCATTTCACCAGTTCATCAGTAGATATTATCTTCATTGGAGACGGAGTGTTCTTCATCCATACTTTAGAGCATCTCCTTTTTTATCCTTCTCTCTTTCTCCCTCTTCCTTCTCTCTCCTTTCTAATTCTTCGTTGGGATTCATCATTGTATTTAATCCTATTCACTTAAGTGACCTATTTTCTCCAAATTATAAGAGAAATATTTAATTTATCTTTCCTAATGGCAACCGAAAGGTCACAAGTGGAATATGGAATACAGAGAGTCATGTGAGGGAGGTGAGAAGGCAATTCAAATTGCTAGAAATTGGGATGGCCTCTCCATTCTAAAAGATCCTAGATTTTGAAAAATTCCACTCTGTAGAAATTTTGGATTGTAGTTGTTGAACTTTGTATCAATGCAAAAGAAATAAGAGATACATTTCTTCCATTTCCATTTCTCATATGTTCTTCTATTCCTCTATTTATTCAACCTTGTGAATGTCAATAAATAAAAAAAGATTTTGTTGTTTTTCTTGATGAGGAGATTAATGAGACTTTGTGTTCATAGTCTTATCTTGTCTTGATGTCAGTAAAAAGGTCAATTTTCTTTCTTCTATATTGAATTTTGAATTACTCTGGTTATTGGGTGTGAAATTTGTAATTGGCCTACTCTCGAAAATAACCTTCCTTCCCTGATTTCTATCTGCCCCCCTCATCATTGTGATTTAATCCCTTATACCTTGTATAAGCACTTTACCACAGGTTCAATGAAGTGTCCTTATGTGATCCCCGACCTATTTGGCCAACCCACAACATTAAATTTAGGATTAGATTAGTAACATTCAATAATGAGAGTTGCACCATTCAATACAAAGGGGCATAGCCCCGTGAACATCGGTGAAGACACCTAATTTTCCCACCTAACAAATTTTCTCACCAATAAGTCGTCAACTTCAATGGGTTGAAACAAGAAAACTTGGGCGCATCTGCATTGCTAGGCCTTAGTCCCTTTTTTCCACAGAGAGACCAATGCATGCCACACATTGCCTATCAACTTCCTCATACGCTATGGCCTTCAAAACCATCCAATCACCCCAAGGACCCATAAGCTTCAGATGCCACCCACACATCACCTATTGGTACTGTCGACACTAAAATTTTCCTCCATAATTTCTATTTCATTAATGTGTGTATTAGGAATAGGATGTTGTTAAGTATAATTAGTAGTAGTGTCCGATAGAAGATAACGGCGCTGCCGGTACGACACCACCAATAATGTATAGTACGGTAATAGTCAAAAGTACAATAGGAATGTTGTGGTAAAAAGTAAAGATTTTTCGTAAGTGGTTCGGTAATGTTAAAATGTCAAAGTTAGGGTAAGTAGAGAAGTAGGGTCTACATGATTAGGAATTAGAAATATTATATGGGTTATAAGGACAAGGAGTGAGGTCATAAATATTTTGTGTATTTTATTTGTAAAAAGTCTAAAAATGTGGAACCCATGTGAAATGATAAGGTTTATCTTATCTTAGAAGATAAGCTTACATGTACAGATAAAATTTAAGGTATGGAATATGATTCGTCAGAGTAGATTTCTTATCCTATCTTAGAGATACGATGGATAAGTCTGGAAGTTCTATAAATAGAGAGGCCACCCCCCTCATTTAGCATAGAAGGAAGTAGTTAGAAATATTGTATGAGTAAGTGTGTAAAGGAAGCCATCATTTTGAAGGTGTGTTAAAGAAGCCATTAAGAGGTGTAATTGTGAAGTTTCTCCCATAGTTATTGTTGGAAGGAAAGTGAAGTCAGTAACACTTGAAGTACCTCATGGGTGAGATTGTGAAAATTTCATGTTGATATTATAATTTACACTTATATTTCAGATTTATCATCATTCCTTCTTATCATAGTCTATGGTATTCTTGTGTTATGTTTATTGTTGTGTTTCCAGATTCCATCCACCAAACTAAAAGCTGTGCATTAGTAAATAATCATAGCACGAGGAGTTCCTGGTAAAGAATTATCATGGTGCCAGATTGGTGATGACAGTACTCTCATATCCTTTCCCCAATCTTCATTATACTTCATTGTTTATGGTTCCCCTAATGGCCTACACATGACACAATGGACAAATGACAACCATTAGTCACTGCGAGATTTTGGTTTAACACTACAATTTAACATCCATATGACACTAATGAATGAGTTTTATGTTTGACACATGTCACATGGGTACAAAGGTGCCACTTATAAGTACTTAGGTCATATCATGAATAGTAGCACCAATGTGAGACACGTGTCTCACATATGTACCTCTTATGTACATGGATGATTGATCCCAAACATTGTCGTCTTACAGAGAGTGGTTAAATTGATGCTTGATGTGTGAAAAAGATACGTGTGTCTTATATTTAATTGTAAACCTCACCACTAGCTTAAATTTGACAGTTTAAGCTAGTGTGATTTTGGGCATGAGGGTGCCATCATGGAAACAAAACACAAAACTAGTTATTTATCCATATATTTTAACTCAAATCTCCATTTAAAATCCAACCATTTGTATTAGGATCATATTATAAAGGGAAATACTCAAATAGTTGTTTCACAAATAATGGTGGAGGAATCTGAGATATTTTAGTGACATTTTTACTAGTCATTTTTAGCTTGTTTTCTCAACTTTTAGGCACCCAAATCATTTACAAATGCCATTGAATGGATATTTTCATGCCTAAAATATGCCTTTAGGTTGTTATGACCTTCATGGACAGCCAAAATTAAAGGGGAGGAGTTAAAATGGTTGTATACATGAGAATGGGATTTTAACGATTTTCCACAATGAAATCATGGTGGTTTTGGACAAATGGCGACTTAATATTCACCCTTATTCCCCTAATCTCATGAGAATTTGTTGATTAAGGAAAAAATATTATATCTAATACAAATCTATACCTTTTTCTTGTGCATCAAGGCACCTTCAAAGTGATGGGTCATCATGACTTGCATAGATCCCTTGGAATATGATTTCAAAAAAAAATTAGTTGGATCAAATCATTTTAGTATATTCTTGAGCATATTCAGACCTTTTTGAACCTTTTAGAGCATATAAAGAGAAAAGGAAATATTATTTGGAATATTTTTCTCCTCTTATCTCTTGGTTCTTAGCCACATTATCTTTCTTTTTGGCTATAAGTAACTTGTTAATTGTAATTGTAAAGAATCCTCTTGTGAATGCAAGGATACTCTACCCAATTGGTTAGCTAAACATTTTGAGTGCCTCTCACATATGGATTAAGCTATGTATATGGTTAAGAAACTTTATTTAAGGTGGTGGAAAACTACGTATAGTATACATTTTAATAAAAAGGGGGTTGTGGCTCATATCTGCCCTCTATTTTTCTATTAATTTTTCCATTACCTCCCTATTCTTCCCATGAGTTATTGTGTGTGGTATTTGCAAATTTCATATTCACCATGTCTTAATATTTTTAGTGGGATTTTGATTTGGATGCATGTTTAAGTTGTAGCATATATATACCTCTTGCATTTATATCTTGTCTTCTCACTCTTTTAACTTGTTGGAGAGTGATCCACTTCTTTATGGTGTCATCACTACCAATTTTTATGTTTTCCCTCGTCCCTTTTATCTAAAATTCAGTAGATTATTTTTTAGTTGTAGTTAGTGAATAGAATTAATGTAGTTAGTATAGGAAGGTGGCCTTCTATAGGGGTATGTCTGAGGGATCCATGATCCCGAGCTTGGGGACAATACCATGTTGTTGAGATGCACAAATTATTCCAATCTTTCTGGGTATTACACAGGTGCATGTTTTAGGTGACAACATTATAGTTATGATTTTTATAGTATGCATGACTTCAAAAAAATATTATACTTTTATAGTATCTAAAATGAGGTCCTGAAGGGACATGGAATTATGCATTTCCTGGATCAAACCATTTATAAAATCCCTCATTCATTGTGTTTGTGTTGTTGATAAGGTGTTGTTTGGTGTGTTGTGCCCCCACTAGATCACAATATTTCACTGACATTATCTAGATCTTGTAGAGATGCTTCTATTACATTGTATACCTCTTAATAATTCATCTCAACCACCATATATGCCTACATTATCATTGCAAGGTCAGTGTCACGCCAAATCTCATTCATTTTGGTTTGTAATTATACATTCTAGTCAAATAGCTCAAATGTTATTTTCTTAACTTGTGTTATGGATTGGTGGATAAAATTCATGTATTCATGAAATATAAGAATTACACATTTCACTTAATTATTGGTTTGGATCACCTCTATCTTCACCTTCATTGCAGTCTTCTTCTCTTGCCAATTTTCTAAAAGTTTACTAACCAAAGTGGTTAGTTGCATTTTCTCACTCGTGACTTGGTCACCTATGGATTTTGTGATGAGTATAGAATAATTATATTAAATTTAAATGTTTAGGTTGTGTAATGTATACTCCAATTATGGTTTTTGTTGGGCTAGTTATATTTCGGTTGCCACACTATTTTCCTGCAAAGTGTGCACTCCCTCTATTTATGTATATAATGGTATCTTTTCAATATCTACCTCAATAGTCTTGTCAATTGCTTGCAAGGTTATCACTTACGCACTTGTTTGAGAAATACATGGCACTATTGTACATATATGAGAAGAGGGGTGGAAAAGCCTATGCTTTCTTGTTTGAGAAATTGTTTCCATTTCCCATTAAAATGTCTTGGTATCCCCTATTATAGTATCTTATGTGGAAAGCAGCTTTGAGCTAGAGCTTTATACTTATATAACATTATCCTTGAGTTTATAATCACTTTGTGCAATGTTTTCTTCCATGTGAGGGGTGAATTTTTTTTTTTACTATAATTTACCTGGGAAATTTGTGATTCCTTACTCCATTGTTCAATTTTGGCATTTTACTATGCCATTTCTTGTTCCTTTATAATATGAGAATATTCCTCTACTTGCACCATCAATTTATTGGTATTTTTATCTTATGTGTATGTCTAGTCTTTCTCCTCCTCTATTATTCCTTCTTTGTATTCTCTTCTTGCTATTTTCTCCTTTCCTCTTCCTCTTTTTACTTTTCTACTTCATCCTTCTTGTTCTTTTTTTCCTCTTTATTTTTTTTACCTTCTCCCTCTTGTATTGGAGTCTCTATTTTTGGCTTATGTTATTTCTTTCCTATGTAAGTATGCCTCTTATTATTTTCACATGTTTCCTCTTTATCTTTTTTCATATTTATTTCTTCCTCAACTTTATTTTAAGCTTCATCTTTATGTGTTGTGTATTTGAGTGCATCTTCTTGTTCCTTCACATTGTACACATCTTCCTTTGCATTATTGATAGATTCCTTGGTTGCTTTTTCTTGTTCCTATTTTTGTGCATTATACAAGTATTTCATCTCTTCCTCTATCTTTTGATGATATTATTATTTTATGTATCGTGTAGCTTTAGTTATTTTCATTGGAGGTTTTTACACAATAAACATTACAACCTCTAGTTCTTCCTGCTTCAACTCTATACTAGTCTCTTCAACATGTTTATTTTTTGGAGGGCTTGATTACACTAGTGCTAATGGGGGAGGAGAATGTCTACTTTTTGTTTGTTGTACCATACTCTTGCGTATTGTTGTATGCACTCACATGTGGGATTTGAAATTTTATCTCTTCTGTACATAGTCATGTCTCTCATGCATAGGATTATTTTATAATGGTTTCATTTCCTATTCATGAACTATGTTTTCAATTTTCAAGGACACCCCTATTCTTGTGCTAACTCCCAATCCTAATAGCTTCAAATATTTTTACAGTCATGTTGTGTGCACAAGAAGGAATGGGGGTAATTTTTAATCTAAAATTTCAGATCTATTTGATCTTCTTCGCTTATACATAGTTATTAATATGTATTCCTCAATGATAACGAGGTTGGATATTTGTAAATATGATTCTAATTTTATATCCACCCTACTTCTTTGAGGGCCTTCATATATCCATCAACTGATCTTACATTAAATTCTCTATCTCAACCTTAATCATCAGAAAGTGAGGCATCATTGGTACTTGGATCATGTCTTCATCTTTAATCTTTTGGGATAATTCTTGTGTTTTCCTTAGGATCCAAAAATGGTTAATTAAAACTAACTCAGTTCCCATTTTTTATGGATAATTAATTATTTTGTTCTCAAATCCATGTTATATGATAACTTTTGTCATTTCAAAACTCTGAAATTAATTAGGAATGCATAAATGTTCTATTCCATTGTAGACATGAAATTATGCACTTAGTACTATTACATCACACATATAGTATTTAATTATACAGTTGATTCCTAAGAAAGAAAACTATACATTAACAACACTTATTTTTCTTTGTATTTACATTATTCAATATTTTTATACTTTCATCCTTTCCTTTTCTAGAACTACACCTTTACTTTTGGACATTGCACAACATGTGACCCAACTCAGTATTTCATGTCTTATCCTTGTAGCCATTCAGACACTAGCGCCCAGTAGGGACATGAATTCTCATGTGCTAATGTCTCCTTTTGGCACTTATGTCCTCTTTCCATCTTCTCATATGTTTAAAATGCCACATTGACCCATATCTTTTATAAAACTCTTATTACCATATTGGGTCAGATTTTAGGGTTGTTAATGATGAAATTCAAGTAACATAATTATATATATACATGAGTTACTTACTATTATAAGGGGCTGAGAAAATTTGGGCAATTACATTATATCTACTACTTGGGAAAAAATCTTGGTTTGACTACTATCTTGGTTTTACTGACATAAGGGTAACCTAGTTTCAAGGACACCATTCTATCACACACACACACACACACACACACACACACACACACACACACACACACACACACACACACACACACACACACACACACGAACTACATTGAGTTTGAAATATAGTGTAGATCTCAGTGACAATCACATTGGGGTGACTTCCAAGGTTGGTTCAACTCAAGCATATATGCACATTGTATTACATCTAATATGTGATCAAGCCTTGTGCAGATAGTTAGGGTTTGTATTGCAGGTACACCTATGACATTGAAACCCTATATTAAAGTCATAATAAAAATGAATAAGGTGAACGTGAGATTATCAAACCCTAAAAATATTTGATCTAGACTCACTACCATGACATTAGCGTCTAATAAAAACACTAGTGTCCGAGAGGTCCTGTCCCCTTCTATGTGTTACTATCTAGAAGAATTACATATCTCTATTTTATAGGCGAAGCATATACAACCTCGATCCATCTTGTTCCAACATTATTCAAGTCAAGAGTCATCTCATATAGTCAGATACAAGCTAATTCACTCTCATCCTCTCGTTACTTGTACTTGTTTACCATTGCATTTTAGATATTTTGTAGTTCTAATATTATCTGACTAATCTCAGTCCTCTGGTAAATATTTAAATTTTTAATATCATTTGGTGAACCCACATATTGATTGAACCCGATATTGTCATAATATCCCTCATTGTTTTTGCTTCCTCGTAGCCCTAACCCTAGTAACTTTAGGGTTAATTTATTTGGTTTTGGATTTCAATATATTTCATTCATCACGTAGACTCTCAAGTATCATTATGACTATCTATATAGCTTACCCACATCTCTTAGCTATCATATATCCCATTCATCATCATCTAGCACACACACTCTAGAGTGTATTGGTTATTCCCAAACAATTGTTGAAAATGATCCCCCGTTGTATATTTACGTTCACATTCATAATGTGCTTATTAAACATGCTTTAGATGATAATGGATTTGGTCTTAATATATGTAACATTTACATTCTCCATCAAATAGGATTTTATGTTGTTGATTTAACCCCATCTACTCTATATATCAATGTATTTGATAACACACTTAAGTGAATGTTGGGAAAAATATTTCTACCTATTAATGTTAGACCATGCACTTCTAATGTTTTAAGTCATGTCATGCCTAAAAATCTCACTTACAATATCCTTCTAAGCTATCCATGGTTACATACAATGGATACAACCCTTTCTATCCATATCATAACATATAATGCATATTGACCAAAGTAACACTCATGGTATTTGAAAAACTTCATTTAAGTTAAGGAATTAAGCACTTCTTGCTTGAAAATTTGAGGAGCAAAGGAATGAAAAAACACAATGTTCCATGGAAATAAGTCAGGAACTTAGTGTTCCATATAAATTAGAAATTATAGTGTTCCATGGGTTTTCCTTATCCATGTAACAAAGGAACATCAATATGGAGAAAAATTCCATGGAACAAAGGCTAACTAATTCACGAAATTGTAGGATAAGAAAGGCTAAGAGAGAAGAGTTGGAAAGTTCGTGAGAAACAAGTTGCGCGAGGTTGAAAGACCATAGAGAAAATAAGAACAAAGGAAAAGATGCAGAACAAAGAGATTATGTGTATCAAAGCAAACTCATATAAAGAAAGAGTGGTTTTATGTGAAACAAGAAAAGTTAAAAGCCATGTGAAAAAAGAGTTATGCAAAATATCCAGACATAGTGAAAGAGGACACAAAAAGTAAAATTATGACTATGAATCATGGAAAGAAAGAAAATAAGTCTGCATATAATTCATAAGATGCCAAAAGCTGTGAAAGAACATGAAAACCAAAACAAGGCCACATATCATAACAGAAACATTAGATGACACAAAAGACATAAGGAAGATAACAAATAATCTAAAATCCACAAATTGTAACAAAGATGCACCTAACTTAGTTCAAAAGTGAAAGGAAATCCCAACCACCATCATTAAATCTTACACATCGAAGTCCACATTCTCAGACAATCTAATAAATTTCCTTATAAGTAACCTCTCTCAGTCACACCTATTTGTAAGCATTGAATTGCAATTGGTCCTTGGTGGAAAGTGGGTGGTTGAATCTCTTCATTATTGGCATGACTTGATCTTATCCCTCAAACTTATCTTATTTATCTATAAGATCCAATTCATTATCATTTGAGAAATATACTATCATGACTGTAAAATCACCACGTAAAAATGTTATCTAAGATTTCAAAGTTGCAGACCTTTGATTTGGTCACATACAATGCGCTTAGTGCCCTTCCCCATAAATGTAAAGGATTGTGTATATATTTGATCAATAAAATATTTTTATTATGGCATGTATCTACCCTTTACTTTTTTTTATTGTGTCTCTTACCTATCAGTGCATTAATGACATATCATATGTGGGTTTTACTTGCATGTGTTTTTATTTCTGTATGTCTAAATTGTGTGGAATGGAATCGTTAGCATAAGGTTAATCTATGGAATCTATATTCCCTCTCATCCTATGTTTTCTTTCCTATTCTTCCCCTCCTAGAGAGATATTCCATTTTTGTTATGGTGTCATCAAAATTTCCTTCCCTTTGTTTCATTTCATGTATTCCTCCTCCTCCTTTTCCCCTATAGTTTGCTAGCTTAGCTTAGGAGTAGTGTTAGTGTTAGGATAGATAGGTAGAGAAATTAAAGCTTCTATGGATGGCTGTCCCAAGGAGAAAGGTCCCACACCTTGGGGAAATTATCATGTTTCGTTGAGGCATTAAATTTTATAGATTTAACAAGGGTGCAATCTCAAGAAACAACATTTTTTAGCATGCTCGATGGGAGTAGTTTGATGAGATTACATCATTTTCACTAATATTGGTGTGTTTCTTAGTGATATTCATCGTTTAGAGGAACTTTCACAACACATGGAAAATCCACTGATTCAAAAGACCCATTTATCTCATTTTTAGACCAATTTATTTTTTACTTCTAGTATTTTAATGAATTTGTGCTATCATGGCTTCATTTCCAGATAATAGGATGATTAAACTTCAATCTACATGGTATGTTATTTAGTACAACTCTCTTTTCTAAAAAGAGATTGATGGTATTTTTTTGAGATGTGTAAATAATGAGCAACATAAGACACTGCTAAGGGCATGTTGACAATTTTTGCCCCACAGGAAAAATTGGTCATCCCGGGCCCACATCCGGTCAAACAAGAAAAAACAGGGGAAAATGTGATGAGACTAAAAATACCCACACTCAGCCCTTATCAGGCCTCGGGTATGAAAAAACTTGAAAAAATCCAAAAAATGGGTCCCCAGGGACAAAAGTTTCATTCTAAGCCTCAAAGGGTCAACCGAGCCAAAAAATAGCTCGCCGAGCTAGAAAATTGTTTAGGGGGCGAGTTAGGAGTTACTCGCCAAGTAGATCAGCAAGATTCTCAGTGAAAGCTAGGTCATGATGGTGTCAAGATGAATTATGGCAGGAGAGATAGCCCGAGCTAGGGCTCGTTTCAATCAAGCAGACCATTGCGGTCAAGGGCAATTGGCCATGAAAATATCAGGGGGGCTCAGATGAAACCCAACATTGGTGGTAAGGATGTGAACGAATGAACCGGGGCTGAGCTCCCCAAGCTCGAATGAGTACATGCATCATAAGGGGTGAAGTGTCAAGAGATCGATATCGCATCGACAGAGACAAGTCAAGTTATGAAGTGAACGAGCCAAGTCGAAAGCTCGAAGTCAAGCTAAACAAGAAGGCCTAATAAGGGCAAGTTAGTTTCAGGGCTGAGCCATTTGAGTTCAAAGGAATGAAAAACTGATGAGATCATAATCTAAGTCACAATAATGGAAATGCTAACTCATCTCAATGGATTATATGATTGAATGATGAGTTGAGTAAAATTTCAGGCATTGCATGAAGAAGACCCAATGATGGGGAGTCAACTCAACTCGTAAGGAACTCGGGAGGTAAAACAAAGAGTGGATAGAGGTGATTTGGGAGATCCCAAAGTCTAAAAATTTCATACTTCAAGAGTGGTGCATTTTGGAGGTAGGGAGGAGTTTGATTCAAAATTGGAGCCAAGGTAATGTACAAATACATTAGGCCCAAAATCCCAAAGCCAATGGGGACGTGGCAAGATGGGACGGGTTCGAAGTTAAGCGAGTTCGGGCTTCAGGGGTTGAGCTATTCAAGGTTTTGGGATGGTGAATATTTCAAGTATTGTGGTGAAGGTGAGTTTGGGGTTGGAGGGGATGCAAATCATTTAACATGGTGGGTGGGCTAAGTCCGAAGCAAGAAAGCTCCAATGCCCGAAAATAATACTCCCACCCAAAAAAATTCAAACACAACCAAGCCGTTGGACACCGAGCTGAGTTGAGTGTCATGTTAGGTGGGTAGGTGGGTGTCATGTAGGAACCAATAAGCTACATTAGATGGATATCTCGATAGGTGGAAAAGCAATTCAGTGGTTGAGTGTGGAGCTTAGGTAGAGCTTAGAAGACCAACCACCATGCCTCGAAATTCAAACTATGATATCTTGAGCAATTTTTAGCCAATTTTGATGAAATTACAGTCATTGGAAAGATAATTTTTGAACCCATAGCATGGAAACATTGTATTTTAGATTTTAGGAGTTCTAAAACTCTAAAACTGGCAAGCAATACAAAAGTAGGTGAAGGCCATTAATGAGGTTGGTGGGAGAAGAGGTCATGGTGAAGCTACAAGAACTAGGAGCTATAACCTAGGAAGCTATTAGAGATATTTTCTCTTTTCACAAGTCAATTTCATTAATGGAGATATATATTTTACAAATTTTCAAGCACTCATTGTAGATTAAACAGTAGATTTTTATGGGTTTTGGAGCAATTTCAGAGATCTCTTTCTCTCTCTCCTCCTTTCAAAATCTTCTACTATAAACTATAAGGAGGGGAACATTTATAAAGGTTGGATATTTTTCCTTTTCCCCTCCCTTCTTTCTTATCTATAAGAATTTTGTGGACTTCAGATGTCCCATTGAAATTTTAATGCACTTTTATGACTCTTGGCCCCCCTTGTAATGCATTGTATCAACTTATGAAGCAATAAGAAAAATTTGTGGATTACTCTACACCCTCATTTATGTAATTTTATTTTATCTGATCTCTCAGTACTGAATAGGCTATTGATGCATGTTCTAATTGTTATTACATATATTAATGGATTGTGTTTACTAGTGAATGGATTTGTAACTATTAATTGGTTTGTGGTGTGTATTCATCATCTTCAATCTTGTTTGTTTTCATCCCCATGAAGGGAAAATATTCAGTATTCCTTATTGGTGCATCACCTCCAGTTAGATTAGGCTTAATTTTCTTGCAATCTTCTTATCCCTATCTCTTTAGAAAATTAGGGTAAGATTTAGAATAAGTTCTTTACAAATTAGGTGAGTGGTGATAGATTAAGGAATAGGAATTCAACTTTTCTCTCAACAGCTTTCCCAATTGTAAAGTCCCACACTTTGGGAAAAGCTACATGTTGTGTAATCACACCAAATGACCATTCCCTTAAACTACCTCATTTCAAGGGTGATGGGGGTGCTATGATTACACATAATTAGGGCCGACCATGATCAAGCTTGTGGAGGAAATTTCTCTTCCCCTATGATAGCTCATAAGATTCTCTAGGGAGGCTACTATTGGCCAACCTTATTTAAAGATTCATCTAAATGGGTCTCATAGTGTGAAGCTTGTCAGAATTTTTTTTGGATGACCTCAGTTGGAAAATCTTCCATTGAATCCTGTTATGATTGAAGACCTTTCCGACAATGGGGATTGGACTTCATTGGAATTCTCAATCTGAACTCCAGTGCAAGACACATCCATGTTTTGACAGCAATAGATTATTTCACAACATGAGTGGAGGTCATCCCAGTCAAAATAAAAACTTCTGAAGTCATTTGTACCTTCATTAAGGAAAATATTTTAGTTCAATTTGAAGTTCCTAACAAAATTGGAATAGATAATGCTCCTAAAATTTCCTCCTGTGAGCTCGTATATTTTTGTTATGGATATGGGATTTTCCTTGCACGTTCATAAAATATCTAAAAATACAAAAGGATGATGGCTACTAAAATGAGGTCACCCATTAGCAAGACATGTCTAATTGAACCCTTCTTAGATTGTTATGCCACTTAAATCCTATTGAAGTGAGAGAAAAAATACTAACACATTTCTTGAAGGGAAATAATCCAAAGGGTCATTAGATTAGGGCCATTCAGATAAATTTTAAAGTAACATATTAAAAGTGGTCAATCCATAACCATTCATATATAATATTTTTAGAATCCCTCCAAAAATAAAAAATAAAAGTAATGTTGCCTTGTGGAACTTCTTTCGAACTGTTTGTGGACTTTCAGGGAATTTTCTCTTTTTTTTGTTGTCTGGCTTAATCTCTCATGCTCACTGTTTCTTGGCCCCCACTCTATTTTTGGAGTTAAGTATTTTTAACTCTAGGGGTCCTTTTATTTTTTTTTGTCTAACTTTTCTTCTATCACGATGTAATATTTTTTACTCGTCCTCTGGGAGCATATCCCTGTTTTTTTACCCTATCTAATAAAAAATATATATTATTGTTTTATTTCTCTTGTCGATAATCATATAGTCTCAAACAATAACCATAATTGGTGATCTTATCTCTTACAAACTTGGAGGTGCCAATAAGTATAAAAACAACTAGGCTTGTCCTTTAAATTTAAAATTTTCTATGTTGAAAAGGTTATCATGCATAAAGTAAAACCCCACCTCCTTCGTTTATTCTAAGCTCATCCTATTGATTTTGTTCTTTTCTTATGAGTTTCCCAATTAGTTTTTGAAGCACACAAGAATATATATTCATTACTTTCACATATTACCACATTATAATATGGTCATTTCATTTCTAGTTAATATGTACATTAATAAGAGTCCATCTTCTACAATTTTGGCTATTTTGGTTTGCTAGTAGGTTATGAGTGATTAGGAATGTTTTAGAGGTCATTGTAATTCATTAGGTGTGTCAGACCTAGTTCTAAGCTTGCTAAAAATTTGAATTTGATTTTTCCCTCCAAAAGTGGAAATTCAAAATTGAAAGAACTTTTGGCTTGTTTCTTAGCAAATTTTGTGTTTCCTTAGAGCGAATGACATGTAATAGTGCTAAAATAGTCCTCTTAGGGAATTAAAGGCTTAATATGGGTTTAGAAAGCATTATTGTAATCTCTAGCCTTTGAAAGGCTCATCAAATGTAAGCAATTCAAAAAATAATGTGCTTTTGGGATAATATTAATGACTTAGCTTGGCAAAAATTGATTTTCAAGAATATAATATCTCCTTGTAATCATTTTACACACAATTCCATTTGAATGCAAGAAGAAAACTCCAAGAAGTTTTGAGGGAAAATGTTATGGTATTTTTAGTTACTTGCTACAATAAATTTTGGGTTAATTGTGCATTATCTGTGCAAGATAGGTGTGATTAATCCTTTCAATGATTTTTTTTTTTTGTTTTACAATGAGATTACACAATATTTAATGTACCTAAGTGTGTAGAGGTTATTTGTAGAAGTCATTAGGGTTGAACTTAACAATTAATTAGTAATTTGGTTTGAATAAATGTTGCATGTGCAATGTTGTTTCTCCAAATAAGAGTGAAATTTTAGATTTGGTGAGTAGTGTATTGGTTATTGTGCTTTTAATTTCCCTCTAATTCATTCAAGGTTGAATAGTACTAAGAAGAAGATCTCCAGTTAAAAAATTGAACATGGTATCTTGAAGGCTTTGAACACTATCAACTCAAGTTGTGGATTACTTGTGGAGATTGTTCAAGGAGAGTTAGGTGATTGGGAAGATTTTACAGGGTGTATTCATCCTTTCAAAACTTGTAGAATAAAAAAATATTGAAAAACAAGCAAGAATATATTTAAAATAATCTCTCAGGTTTACATAGTCTACTAAACTCTATCTCTAGGGGTTTAAAGGAGAAAAACCAAGTTTCTAAAAAATAAATCAGTAAAAAATTACAAAAACTGGAAGAAATCACTGTGAGGAGGTCATGTAATATATTTTGAAGGAATAAAGTTATAATTTCGTGACAATTTAAAGTTATAGTCTGGAGGGTTTAAAGAAGTCAATACCATAACAAAGGAAGTAGTCTTTTTATTGACTGTAAAGTCTTGAAACTCTTAGCATAGAGAGATAAGGATAATGGGTGATGAAAAATCTTAATGATTGGTTTTGACAGCACTTACATGTGAATAAATTCTTGATAGTGCACAAGCAGAGGCCTAATTGGACCAAGATAGGACTGTTGATCAACAAGACTACCTTGTTAAGGTAAGTAATCTGATCCAGAACCTCTAAATGGTTGGGAGATACTTTTAGGAGATTAGTGAGGTGGAACACCAACTAAATTAGTATCTTGAATAGTTGAAAATCTCATAGGATCAAAGAAATTGTGTTTGAAATCTCTTGGAGCAAGGTTAATTGGATTCTTGGAGTCACAAAGTTGGGATAGATAGCCAATAATGAACCTATCTGCATCATTATTGGTAGTAGAGTAGAGGTTAATTACTTGGGAAGTTGAAGGAATACAAATTTTGGGAAAGTTAGACAATTTGAAGTAGAGAAGCACAATTCCACCAATAAGGAATCCAAAAATAAATCTAAAAGGAGAGAGAGAAGCAAAAAATAGAGAGAGAAACTACATTATAGATGGGTGAAGTCATCCTTCAAGAAATAAGGAACATGAGGATTAGTTATTGTTATGTTGTGGATCTTGTTTTCATGTGTGGAAGTGTTAAAGACTGTACACTCGACACAATTTTCTCACCGAGATTCAGGGTCAGATCGGGTCCCAAGTGGGAATGTAGGGGAACAACCCGCAAGAAATTATTTTGGCCTTGAAAAAAAAAATTGATACCTCAGGAGACGTACTCTTCTTGAGTGGTATTTTGAACCATAGGTTTATGGGGTGGTTTTGGCTCATGGTTTTGGTACCCATGGTATTGTAAAACTACTTAAGAAGTTACCTATTGATGTGATTTTGTGCATATGGTAGGGAGATGTAACATTGTAGATGTGTGTGAGAATTTAGGAGAGGTTGTTGAGTATAGGTCCAAACAGATATGGGTATCGTATTGAGAGAAAGAGGTGTCTTGTAATAAATTTTGAGTAAGTGATTCTTGATGGATGTAGGCCAAATTGGGTGAACTACATTAAATAATGTCCTTGTGTTGTGCTATTTTATTTTTTACACTTTTATTCCATATTTGTGATATTATTCTACATATTGGTTTCTACTATTGTGATTTTATGTGGGATTATTCTGCATATTTTATCCCTTATTTCCTCACAATTTGTATCAAATCCTGGATTAGTTTGATGAAGTGTTGAATCACAGGGATAGTTTTAGCTTGAGTGGGAGATATGTGTTGACCAAGTTTCTTCGTTCATGTTCAAGTTAATGAAATAGTAATAAAAAAACAAGCAACTCTAACTATGGAGGGTTTATGGTACCTAATATGGGATGAATGGATGTGGGTGCAAAGATAAAATACTCCTCACTGCAAGATGGATAATCTACACAAAAAAGAAGACTAAAAATAAAAATGGATTAGTATATATATGGAGGGTTTCCTGACATAAGCCGGTCTCGAGAAGTGTGAGCTTCCTAAGATGGATGTAAACCTCCGTATTGATAAAATAAGATAAGTTCAATGATAAAAAATGGATAATATGCAAAATCTAAGATAAATAGAAACTGGAAATGTAGAAATGTAAGGAAAGTATATATCTAATTAAAATAGATGCAAAGTAAACCAAACTTGACTTGGTTGATGATGACCCAGGCTGCAGAGGGCCAGTCAATGACAACTAGGGGAAAATAGATCAAATAGTAACTAAGAATGCATATATGAAGAGACTTCAGGATGCAGGTCCTAAAGAGTGATGAAGCTCTGTAATGACTTTAAAAACTTGCATAAGAGATCTTGAGACATGAGAGAAATAGAAAGGATGTAAGAAAATATGGGATCTAAGGAGATATGGTGGAGAAATGGACTGGTTCAGGTGATGACCAAAGGCTAAAGAGTGGATCAAAGATGAAAAAGTGAGAGGATGACAGATCTAGGAGCTATGTGGACAAAAAAAAGAAAAGTGATAGAATGTGGATTTGAATTATAGTAAAGGTGATGAAAAGAGAGTTGAATCGACAACAACCTGATAGGGTTGACAATGACCTTGGTTGACTTAGGTTTAAATGAAGATAGATGAGATGGAATGACAACCTATAACACAAGTGAATAGAGGGAGAATCTGAAGCTAGGGTCTCTGATGGCATCTAAACCATGTAAAATGTTAGTAGAAGATAATAAAAAAATGATATATAATGATAAGTGCACCAAAAAAAGATGAATATAAACTACCAAAAGTCTTGACGGAATTGTTGCAACAAGCTCCAAATGGCTCTAAGAAGAATGTAAGATAGGTATGAAACTACAAAAAGGCACTAAGGATGAAGATGGGACCAACAGAGGTTAAGACTATAAAGTTACATCCTTTAGAAAGTGTGGTCAATGGACATTTTGTAGAGTCACGGCGATCTGGTAAGTCCCCGCCGATTTTCGGGATCCATCTCTAGTAGGGTGCGGGAGGATGCCCCATCTCGAGGCAAAGAGGCCCAAATTGAGGCAAAGATTAGGACTTTAGCTGGATAAATATGAGCTAGTTGCAATTAAAGGATAAGAGGCAGATGGGAGGTAGACTAAGTAACTAAAGGGATTCATAGGTGGAATTTTCTTAACATGAGGACCTAGGATAAACATTTAAATCTAGGGAAAGATGAGGTTATTTATGAATGTTAAATAATTAGATGGGGCTTAATGCGATTAGCGATAATTAAGTCTTAGGGACTCAACAAACTGATCTGTAGGATTAGAGTGAATTCAGATATTAATCATGAAAATGAACAATTTCTGGTTCGAGGTGGGAAATGCGAACTCCCCATGGCTTTATTCCCTTCAGGGTCCCCATGAAGGTTACACCCACGGGAATATATCTACTATATATCTCTACTCTCTCTCTTCTCTCCTCCTGCCTCACCCCTCCTCCCGGCCGCGCCCGCTGGCTGCGGGTTCCCGCTCCGCCCAGCTTCGGTGTCTCCCTTTTCCTCCACTTTTTGTCGAGTGGTTTACATTGGGAAAACCAATGGAGAAAAAAACTAGAAGTTCTTTGCCATCTGCCTCCCCGCACCTGCTGACCATTTCCTCGCGCCTCCAACTCGGATTGCTGATGCCGACATCAAGTTCAACCAATTTTGCCAGAGCATCGATGGAGCCAGGAAATAAGGGATGAAAAAATAAGAGCACAATAAGAGAAGAAGAAAAAGGATTTCCCCAAGCATAGGGGAAAAGACCATTGATAAAATAAAATAAAATCAAAATATGACGTGATTCCTGGAAAAAACACTCGATATGACAATTCAATTCTTCCGTGTTATGCTCTGTTGAATGGCCTCTTATACCCTATTTTTCTGTGTCCAGATCAGCTGAAAAATGGAGGGGAATCCAATGGGAATTCTCTCTAATGGATGTGTAAGACGTGAGACCAATGAGTCAAAGGTAGACCTCAAGAAAAGAATATGCACAAATAATACAAGGAGGGTTCAAAACAATGGTTCTGACAAGTCAGGGGAAAAAAAACATGAACATCCTTAAAACTATGAGAAGGTAAAAAGATTGCGTTTGGTAGGACTAGGATTGAAATAGATGGCCAAATGGTGGAATTAAGATTGAGATAGAGTTCCCTGAGAAGGAAAACAAAGATGGCTACAGAGGTGGCTGTGGAGATGCCAAGTAAGGGGATATGATAGAAGATAATGAGAAAAAGATACGGAAAAACGAGCCATGCAAAACCAAGGGAAAGGGGTGTGGTATGGGTGTCTCACTAATCCCAAAGATATAAGGAAAAAAACTAGATAAAAATATTCGGATGATGGATAAGAAAAGATAGATGAATGAGATTAAGACAATAGATTGGATGAGATTTGGATAAGATAGGATATAAAAAAATTGATAAGATGGATAAAATTGGATTCAACGTGAAAAGATTAAACCATTCTAGTCTGATACGTGAACCAAAGTGAAAATAATACACCCCTTCAAGTCGTAGTAAGGAACGGACGAGCAAACAATGCTTTAACACAGGATTAGAGAGAAATAATGAAATGGACCACTTAGGAAATGCACTTGCAACCAATAACAAGTGTTAACACATAACCAACGATAGTTAGTTATTCTATGGATGAAATGGGAAGATGTGGAAAGTGACTACAAACTCTTGTCAACATGAAAAAAGGGTTTTAAATGTGAAATGTATGTGGAAACTAGGTTCTACATAAGTTGGCTGTTAGATCTAGCTCTAGTTAGGGTAGGGGAAAGAAGAGTAAACTGATTAATGTGGAAGTTTGCTATGAGAAAGTGATCGATGACTGGAAAACTTACTTAGGATGTGATTTACGGTTTAATACTTAATTTATAAGATATAAGGATGATCAATGTGCAAGCTTCGCTTGCCATGAGACCAAGAGGAACCATCCTTTGCGGGAGTGGTTCTAGTTTATAATTTTTAGATTCTTTTAGGAAAGACATGGATGATATACATGATAGCATCGTTAAGGGATCAGCTTTATTTGACTCATTTTTTTTTACATGAACAATTGCCTTTGAGGGAACAGATGTTTTTGAGATTTTGAATTTGTGAAATAAGAGATCCATGAAATTTTTTTACTTTAAGGGGAAGAGTGGGGGTAGAAAGGTAGACAACTAGGAGGGGATAATGAAGTTCAAGTATCGACACGGTGGACCCTTAGCATGGTTCCAGTAGGGAAAGAAGAGGGTCGAGGAAGTAATGATCATGGAGGTCTTGCAAGAAGGCGCAACATATCCTAAGGAATATGCTAGAGTAGAGCGTGGTGCCCATATCTCAAGGTCACAATAGGATAATTACAGAGAACCACACGAATCCAAATCATTACGATGACTTAGAGAGGCTAATGAGGATGACTAAGGGATGGATAAGTGTACATTGTAATTATGTTAACAATAGAAAATCCACAAGGAATGTGTTAAGAGGTTGGGGGGGGGGGGGGGGGCTGGTTCGTTTTGCTTTTACCATCAAGGAAGCCAAATGTAGGCCCAGATCCTTACTTATATGTCGATAATGAAGGTCCAATCAGTCTTGGGAGAAATAATTTCAACAGTGACTCCTTTTCTTAGAGTATTGAAAAATTTTGATTTTTTCTAAAGGATGAGGGCCATGATGCTCAATTGGCTCTTTTAGAGACAAGGAGAAGATGAGAACTAACAAACTAGATGAAAGATGATATGAGGCAAGTAGAAAAGCGACATACGGTTGGTGGGATACGATTAGGACATATGGGGATGAAGAAGCGCGACATAGCCTGATACTAGAGCTGGTCCGAGAAGGATTTTAAGAAGTCGTGAAAGAGACATATTTCATAACGTCTAGGGATGGTTGGATGAAGGAGGAGATTGTGGAGAGGGATTAAGGAGAGGATGATTCTCCCGTAGTGAGAAGAGTTGTATCACTTGAAACTTGATTACATTACATGGACAAGTCGCAAATCTAAAAGGAGAGAGGCGAAGCAAAAAATTAGAGGAGAAACTACATTATAAGGATGGGTGAAGTCATCCTCAGAAATAAGGAACATGCGGGATTAGTTATGTTATGTTGGTGGATCTTGTTTTTCATGTGTGGTGGACGTGAAGGTTTAAAGCCTGACACTCGACACAATTTTTCACCGAGATAGTTTCAGGGTCAGATCGGGGGTGGGTCCCAAGTGGGAATGTGGGGGAAAACCCCACGAAATTATTTGGCTGAAAAAAAAAATTGATTACGCAGGAGACGTACCTTCTGAGTGGTATTTTGAACATAGGTTATGGGGTGGTTTGGCTCAGGTTTTGGTTCCCCCAGGGTATTGTTTAAAATACTTAAGAAGTTACCTATTGATGTGATTTTGTGCATTAGGTAGGGAGATGTAACATTGTAGATGTGTGTGTGAGAATTTAGGAGGTTGTTTGAGTATAGGTCCAAAGCAGAATGGGTATCGTATTGAGAGAAAGAGGTGTCTTTGTAATAAATTTTGAGTAAGGATTATTGATGGCGGTAGGCCAAATTGGGCCGAAACTAATTAAATAATGTCCTTGTGTCTGTGCTATTTTATTTTTTACACTTGCCTTTTATGCATATGGTGCGATTATTCTACTATTGCGTTTCTACTATTGTGATTTATGTGGGAGTTATTCTGCATATTTTCTCCTTAGTTCCTCACAATTTGTCTCAAATCTGGCTTAGTTTATGAAGTGTTAATCACAGGGATAGTTGTAGCTTGCGTGGGAGATATGTGTTGACCAAGTTTTCTTCGTTTTCTGTTCAAGTTCTTGAAATAGGTAATATAAAAAAAGCAACTCTAACTATGGCGGGTTTATGGTTACATAGGGATTGAATGGGACGGGTTGCAAGATAAATACTCCTACTGCGAGATGGATAATAACACAAACAAGAAGACTAACAATAAAATGGATTATTAGGATATATATGGAGGGGTTTTCCCTGACATAAGCAGATCTCGAGAAGTGTGAGCTTACTACGATGATGGTAAACCTCCGTATATGATAAAATAGATACGTTCAATGATAAAAAATGGATAATATGCAAAATCTAGATAAATAGAACTGGAACTGTCGAAATGTAAGGAAAGTATATATCTAAATTCAAATAGATGCAAAGTAAACCAAAATTGGACTGTGTTGATGATGACCCAGGCTTGAAGATGCAGAGGGACATGTCAATGACAACTCGGGGAACTGATCAAATAGGAACAAGAATGCATATAAATGAGAGATCAGATGCATGGTAAAGATGATTGAAGCTCTGTAATGACTTTTTTTGAAAAACGGCATAAAGAGATTGAGACATGAGAATAGAAAGGATTGTAAGAAATATGGGTCTAGGAGATATGGTGGCGAAATGGAATGGTTCGGTGGATGACCCAAAGGCTAAAAGAGGGAATTCAAGAGCCCAAGTGATAAGATGAAACGATCTAGGAGCTCCATGGACAAAAAAAGAAAAGTGAAGCGTGTGGAATCTAATGGTTTAGTGAGGGGTGATATGAAAAAGGAGTGACTCGACGACAAAACTGATAGGGTTGAAATGACTTGGTTTTTGCTTAGGTTTAAATGAAGTAGAGGAATGGAATGACACCTATAAACAAAGTGAATAGAGGGAGAATTGACAAGCTGGGTCTCTGATGGCATCTAAACATGTAAAAATGTGTAGAAGATAAATAAAAAATGATAATATAATGATAAGATGCACCAAAAAAAGATGATAAATACAAAAGTACTTCAGATGTTTTTTGCAACAAGCTACAATGGCTCTAGAAGAAATTTAAGATAGGATGAAAACTACAAAAAGGCACTAAGGATGGATGATGGGACCCAAGAGAGTTAAAGATTGTTGTAAAGTTAATCTTTAGAAAGGTGGGGGCAAGGGGGAACAGTTATAGAGTCACGACGATCTGGGTAAGTCCCTCTGATTTTGGGGGGATACATCTATTCGGGTGGTGGTGATGCCCATCTTAGGGAAAAGATGCCCAAATGAGAAAAGATTCGGCTTAGATGGAAATACGAGCTAGGTTGCATATAAAAGGATAAGGAGGGCAGGTGGGAGGTTAGAATAAGTAAATAAAGGGATTATTTAGGTGAATTATTAAACGAGGGGACCTAGGGATAAACAATTTTAGAATTATAGCGGAAGAGAATGAGGATTTATGGACATGTGACAATTAGATGGGGCATTAATGACGATAGAGATAATTAAAGTGATTAAGGGAATCACAATTTAATGAGATGAGGATTAGGAGTGAATTTTAAGGATAATAATCATTAAAATGAACATTTTCTGGTTAGAGGTGGGCACTGAGAAATAATGGGATATTTTCAATTAAGGGGAACAATGATGTTCAAACGGGAACACCACACAACACACATACACACACATGTAAGAAAAATAATACGAGGGGGAAGCGAGACGGGACGGGACGGGAAAGATGAGGGCCTAAGGTGGGGTACGATACCAAAAATTGGTTTGTATACATTTTCCCCTTTTTGTCGAGTGGTTTTACATTGGGGAAAACCCATTGAGAAAAACCAGAAGATGACGGGAAGCCCGAGAAAATGATGACAAGGGTTAACTCCCCCTCCCAAACTAGGGATTGATGAGCGAAGATAAAAAATTCAACACAAGTTGAAAGAGAAGATGGAGAAAAGAGGAAATAAGGATGAAAAATACGGGCACAATAGAGAAAGAAGAAAACGGATTCCCCAAGCACAGGGGACAGACCATTGATAGATTATAAAAAATAAAAACTAAAAATATGACAGTGATCCCTGGAAACACATCGATAGCGACCTAACAAGCTTACATTGGGGCTAATTAATGGCATATAGACCCTATGATTCGGTAAAGTCCACTACACAATGGAAGGGAAGCCAAATGGGAATTCTCCTATAATGTGTGTTAAGACGTGAGACAATGAGTCACAGGTTAGTAGACATCAAAGAATATGCACAACCAATCCCAGGATGGTCAAACATGGTTTGACAAAGTCAGGGGAAAAAAAAACCTGAAAACTATCCTAAAAATATGAGGAGATAAAAAGATGCGTTTGGGTAGGTAGGATGAAATAGATGGCCAAAATGGTGGCATTAAGATGAGATGAGGTTCCTGAGAAGGAAAACAAAGATGGCTGACCGGGGGGCTGTGAGATGCAAGTAAGGATATGATAGATAAGATGAGGAAATATATACGGCACAAACGAAGCCATGCAAAAAAGGAAAGTGTGGCTGGGTTGTTCACTATCCAAAGGATAAGGAAAAAATTACTAGATAAAAATATTGGATGATGGGATAAGAAAAGATAGATGAATGAAGATAAGACCATAGATGGATGAGATTTGGATAAGATAGGATAAATTCCTAGATGGATAAATTGGATTCAGGAAAGATTTTAAACGCTAGTTTGATAAGGGAAACCAAAGTGTAAAATCATACACTTATCGTCTAGTAAGGAACGGTACGAGCAAAAAAAGGCTTTTAAACAGGATTAAGATAAATAAGGAAATGGAACACTAAGGAAATGCACTGCAACCAATCACAAGTGTTAAACACAACCAACAATAGTTAGTTATTCTATGGATTCAAAATGGGAAGATGTGAAAGTGCACTCACAAAACCTATTGTCAAACCACAACGGGGTTTTAGAGTGACATGTATGTGGGAACTAGTTCTAAATAAGTTGGCTCATTAGATCTATGCTCTAGTTATGGGTTAGGGGAAGAAACGAGTGTAATGATTAATGTGGGGGTTTTGCTATGAGAAAGTTTGATCGATGCGGCGAGGAAACTTGCTTTAGGATGTGATTTTACTGTTTATACTTGAATTTATAAGATTATAAGGATGATCAATGTGGCAAGCCTGCGCTGCCATGATCCAAGGGGAAACCCATCCTTTGAGGGAGTGTCTTAATTTTATAATGTTATTGATTCTTTTATGAAGACAGGATGATAAACCTGATTAGCCATCCTCAAGGGATCAGTCTATTTTTTGGACTCATTTTTCTTTGTACATGAACAATTTTCCTTGGGGAGCATATGTTTTTGATAACTTGATTTTTGCTACGAGATCCATGAATTTTTTACTTTTACAGGGGGAGAGTGGGGATAAGCAAGGTAGACACTTAGGCGGGGATAATGACTGTTCAGAGTGACACCGGTGGACCCTTAGAATGGTTCAGTAGGTAAATAAGAGGGTGATGGTTTTAATGATTGTGGAGTTCTTGCCAAGAAGGGAGAACCCCCCCTATCCAATCAGGATTGCTGCGTAGGCTGGGGGCCCCATATTCCCGGTCCCCCTCGTTCCAATCACTCCGCTGGACATCGGAGGCTTGGCTTCCGGCTGGATGCCTCATGGGATTGGACTACGTGTCCATTGGTAAGTCCGTTACCCATCGCAACTCCCCCAGTGTACTGTGTGTTTACGCGGTGTCGTTTCTCTTTCCCATCCCGGGCAGCAATGATCGGCCCCCGACCATACTTTACGTGATCCTGTCAGGTCCCCTCCCGTTGGGCGCCAATTTCCCATTGCTCTTTCTCGAGTCTTGCCGTTTTGATTTTCTGACGCTGAGGTCCACTGCGGCTAAATGTGCTCTTTTGAGACAAGCGCCGATGCGATAACAAAACTCGATGCCCATGCATATGCGGGGTAAGTTCATCTACCGAAGGTTGGGTGGGCTTAGATAGGGACAATATGGGGATGAAGAAGAAGAGAAATAACCGATACTGACTGGTCCTAGAATGATTTTAAGAAGATGAAGTAGTTGGACCGAGAAACGAGACATCTTCTCCATTAAATGCTATGGGCTGGTTGGATGAAGAGGAGATGTGAGAGGATTAAGAGAGAGGACTGATTCTCCCCCTAGTGAGAGAGTTGCATACTTGGACAACTTAGATACAAACCTGGACAAGCTAGGGGATGTGAAAGGCGAGTGGTAAATATGTTGAAGAGGAAGCCAATGATTCACTTGGATTTGATTTGGATAGATGTGGAGGATGTGAGGGAAAAATAAGGTTCGTTGACGTAGATTGGGCATTTGATGAAGAGAGGGGGCCTCCCTTAAGGAGATATTGATTAGGAGGAGGGATGCCCTGAATGAGTTAGGATGACAAATCTAGTTTAGCTGCCTTAGGAGGTGAAAAACCCATTTTATGTGTTCTTAGGGAGAGAAGGGTTGATTAGCGGGATGGATTGGAGATGGAAAAGGTGCGAGAATAGAGGGTGGTTTTCAGGGATGAGAAGATCCTATTTTGCTTAGACACCTGAATCGGATCTTACCTGTCTTCCTCGCGTGTGCGCATTATTTCTCAATGGCCAAACTAGACCCTTATTTATATGATTCACACCCCTTAATATTAATATAATCGACCTTATCCTAGCACTTTTAATTTTATTAATCAACATTAATTATTTAATCTTCATAATTAATTAATCAACTACATCAAACATGCCATGAACCAATCTTCCATTTAGGATGATGTGATCCGTAAAGCTATATCCTATGTTGTACACCAATGAACTATCCCTAAATTAACCCCTAATCCTACCCCACATTCTTTAAAGAAGATACTTCCCATCATTTAAAACCCTGGAAAATACCGACTCTAAAACACAAAAATCCACCCCATTTGGGGAAACTTTCCATGGTCTATGGTGACTTACGCTCAAATCACCATCAAGACTTATTCCTTCTCCTCTAAAAAACAAAAGGAAACACAAAGGCACAGCTTATTTTTTTATTTTTCTTAAAATTCTGTGAATCCAAATACAAATTGAGCATCTCCGAAAACCCTTTGCATCCATTGACTTTTTTTGATCATTCTGACTATGGGAGGTTTACACTTTTCTTTTTCCTATTTATATAGTTATATTGTTATCGTGTTTGATCTAACACATTACAGGGTCAGATCATTCTTCATCAGTACGCAGGAACTCGTGTACCACGTCCACCTTCCAACTTTACATTGTAGGCGACTTTTCAATTCTCTTACTTAGCCTTCCTTCACTTTGTTAGAGTTACCATCGCCTAACTCGAGTGCGCAATACTCTGTAGAATGAATCTAATCTAATACAAAGAATCGATGCAATGAGACTACAAGCTAATAATTGAAATAAACGACTCTCTATTATATGTTTATTATTCATTCACTATTTCATTACACTCCATTAATAGGAGAGGTAAAATAACAATTCACTTACAAAAACAGTGTCTTCCTATACAACCATAGCACCCATATGGTTTCAACCTCTCACCAAGATAATAAAAAACAATACAATTGTTTATTATTCTGAAACGGAAACTTACCACATACTAAACACATTTTACATTTACTATTGACATTTACATAGGAAAGGTACTTTTACATAATTTACAATAATAATAATTAAAAGTAATTATTATTCACCCATACAAATGGAGCATAATATAAATTCCGAACATTCCCCCCCTCCCTAGTGCGAACAGGGGAAAAACCTGCATATACTTGCATATGCCATGATCTGATGATTTTACAGGATAATCATAAACTATGGATGGTTTTCATAGGGTGACCATAACCAAAAAATGAGGTTTTGCCAATGGTTACACAACCAAACGGGTTGATGGTTTGCAAGGGTTACCAACAAACCGAAAATGGTGGGTTTACAAGTGGTGTACACAACCAAAAGGGTGTGTTTTGCATCGGCTTTACCAACCACCCGAAAATGGTGGTTTTACAACTGGTTGTACCACAAACCAAAAAATAAGGTTTTCATATGGTTTACTACAACCATCAGTCGATATGTTAAAGTACTATATTAGCCCTCATCAATTCTCCTGTAGGGAATAACATAGGAAATTCTGTTGAAATCATGTGCTCATATATAGAAATACGGAATGTAGAAAACTAGAAATGGAACATTGAGATATTGTTCCCCCTCAATGTGAAATTTTCCTTATTTGCAAAACCACACTAGCGAAACACTGCCAACCCAAAAACTCTTCCAGAAAAATACAAAAGAAACAAAAAAGAACACACTGTATAAAAAAAATCAACAAAGCTGAGACGGCCCCGTTGTTGGTGACTGACGACAGGTCGCCGAGATGACCTCCCAACCTCCTGGCTCTTCCTCCACGAAATTCACTTAGTATAATAATTCTTTCATATTATAGTCAATTAATCGGTTATGGTAATCTCTGCTCCCATTCTACAAATTTTGTTATACTGTCGGTGTTTTTTCTGTTCCATCTATAGTCCACCATAGGTTTTTAGTCATTAACTGCATCGGAATTTTACTCTCCAGTATGGCATTTCAGCCCATTAAATGTTTATAAATGGTGTTTGTATCCCATTTTATTGAATCCTAAATATCCAAAAAAAAACATTGATGTAGATTTGAATTACCGTTGATCTTGATTTCTTAAAAAACGCAGTCAGTGATCACTGTGCTGATAGTAGTTGCACGTTTCTCCAAAATAACGAACTAGGTTATGCTGAATTTCTCTTGTAGTTCCTGATAACAGTCGTTCATGCCCAAATTTTGGAGAAACCCAGGATCGCGAACCCAAAGGTTACAAAAGATCATACTTCGAGACATATTTAACTGCTCTAGGTACCAAATGTAGAAGAAATTAAATCTGATCTATACAACAGGAAGATCCATGAAATAGCTACACAGATATAATTGAAATCAACAATCTATATTATATTTTTATTATTTTCATTCACTATTCCATTACACTCCATATATATAGGAGATGTAAACTAATTAATCCTTACAACAACATTTGTCTTCATAGACAACCAGTACCACCCATATGGTTTCAACCCTCTCATCAATATAATAATAAATAACAATACTAAATGTTTTTTTATTCTAACTTACTAACTTACCCACATACTAACCACATTTACAGTTACATAGTCAATGTACTTTCACTAATTTACCATAATAATAATTACACATGTATTATTATTCACCATACAATGGAGCATATATAAATTTCCTTAACAAATCAGCTATCTATAACATGTGTTCATATCTAGATTGCTTTCTAACCTCTACATGTTTTGCTCTATTACAGTATCTACCAAAGACATCATCTTATCGCCTTATCTCAAACTAGCTTTTTTGCATCCCAATCATTGTCCCCCACCCATAGTTTCCGTTGACCACAGTCCTATTTGCCAACTGGCCCCTCAAATCACCAGTTTATGTCAGCCTATGGGGTTTCTTTGCCTCATATTCCTTTCTAACAGGTTGACCACATCTATGCGACCCCTTTTATATTATATTGCATATAGATATGATGGTCTACATATTTCACTTGTTGTTCCAGATCCTCACACCTAAGTCGTCGTCGACCTAGTCAGGTATTATTTAATTTACATCTATTCAGATTAAATCAATATCTAGATTAGCTCTTAATTACTTTTAGATTTAGTATATTTTTGTTGCTTCATGCAATCTACTTATTCATCATTTACTTAGCTTTTTCTTCAAAATGGGGGTTGATATCTGGGTAAGTGCACCAAGTTGTGGGGCCAAATGGGAGTCTTAAGTGGACTCATTTTATAGAAAAAATAAAAAACTTCAACTTGTATGAGTTTTTGAAATAGTTTACACTCAAAATTGGAAGATGTTGTAGAAATATTATCGTAAAATTTTAAGTCTATTTCTAAGATACAAACCATTATTATTGAAAAACGTATGAGTTTAAGTGGGTCAAAACAACTAAAATACCACATGTGCGCATGTTTTTTGTTAAAAAAACATAATAGAGTGACTTTTGTGCCCCCCACCATGTGTTGAGCACCATTTAGTAATTTTGAAAACCATTTGGTAGAAGAATAGTATAGGAGCATCTAGTATGTGTTTAGAATTTATTTTAGATTTTTTTAGCAATATTTTTTATTAGTGATTTTTCTAATACATAAATTTTATGTTTATTTAAAATTAACGGAGCTCCAACCAACCGTGCCCCCTCCCCTAACTACCCCTCCAAAAAATATCAAAATTAGAATTTTTTTTAATATGTATAGAATTATGCCTAGTTTGTGCCTAAAAAAAACTTTTATTCAATTTGATGAGTTAAAAAAAAGATACATGAAAAAGATAGACATGTTTAAAACTTCAAAAAATAGTGTATAAAAAGCATAGTTAAGAAAATAAATAATATGGAAAACCTTGTATTGTTAGAAAAATGAAAAATAATATTTATACAAAGAAGAAACTCTGCTTTAACGTCGTGTATAATTTTTTTAAACAAATCGAATCATTTGATGTTGATTTATCATGACGGAAGTTGGATTTTTGTGTTAGTGCAAGTCCATGCCTCAGGCTTGGGGATCCAAACTGGATCCCAAGCCTTGAGGGCATGTGTTAGGAAAAGGTAAATAGCATAACACGTACGTTGTTAGTCTTTGTTTATATATTGTGGCCCCCCCAACGTACCTTTCATCTATTTCACGGGAATTCTGCATACAGTTTGTTTTGGTCTGTAATTTTCTGTACATTCTTGCACAATTTTTTAGTAGTTCATTTTGTCCCCTACCCCACCAATTGATTTTTTCTAATCATTGGGTGATAAACGTCGAGCTAGAGACAAGAGGAAAGTCAAGAACAAGACACTAGAGCAATTGGAATATATGAGAATAAAGAAATTAAAGAGAATACACAAACTTTGTGCAGGGAAAGGTACATCTGCTATATCAAATGTAACTAATGTATTAGAATATGGGGATGAAATACATAATGAAATATAGAGAATAATGATTTTGTAATGAATAATGATTTTGCAATGAATAATGATATTGAATTGAATGACAATGTTGGTTATGGATGAAGAAATTGATATGAATCCAATTGTTGAACTCTTACCTAGAATCAAATGTTAACACCCGAAATTTGTATGAAAAACACTGAATGAAGAAAGTAACCTTGTAAAAAATCTTCACTTCTAAGAACACCTCCTTCCATTTTGCGAAGAAAACCAATTCACTTAACATAAAATTGTTGAAAAACATTATAAAAACTAATGCCTATACAAAATGTCTGAAAGAAATGCAAGAAGAAAAGCTAGTGGAATTTGGGATAATTACTTTGAGAATTTAATGACACACAAAGAATGTCAATTATTTGTTACAGTTGATGAAATTAATTAAGATGAGACCTATAATGAAGACCCTAGGGTTAAGAACATCTAATGTTGTTGATCAAAATGCGGCCATGTTGAAAACTACATAAACATTTACCAAAAATGTAGGTGGCAAAAGATGCACCAAAGATAGTAATGCTACATGGCGTGCACTTACTAATTGTTATAGTAAGTGATAAATAGTTAATAAATGCTTGTTAGAAAAATAGTAATGAAAGCCAATAGAGAGCAAACATCTTGAGTCAGTCAATAACCCATAACTATTGGGATCTCTAGCAGACTCCATGAAAAGACAAGAATACATTGAATTCGAAAAAAAGTAATTATAAAATTTTGGAATGCGAACATAAGGGTGTCACCAAATAGAAGAGATATAATAAAAGAAGAATATGTTCTCATAATCGGGAATCATGTTGTAAAAAATTCTTAGATATGACTAAAAAACAATTGTTCTCTAAAATTAAGGATGAAAATCCAAAATTAACATTAGCCAAAGATTATTTGAAATGAGGCAAACCCTTTATGTGAAAATCACATTCAGTCACATTGTTGTTGCAGAATCATGTTGAATTTTTATGCATTATGATGTTTTTGTCAAATACGTCGGTTTGCATACTGAATCATGTTGCAGCAAGTGTAGATGAAGGTCCCACCCAAAATTCTTAATTGAATTTATTCCAACATATTTGTGCAAAATCAACTAGACAATTTTTTTATAACCCCAGCTGTTTGGATGGAACGTGTGCATGTTTTGTGGTGACTTGCCCAATCTGGAAAAATCTGTATCATGAGGGAGAGTAAAGATTCAATAGGAAAAGATGGTGGCTTCACCAATATAAATTGGTGGCATTATCAATTAAAAGATGGAAAATAGCTAGAGGTGTGAGCTTGTTACAAACAAAACACCAGTATTATCAAAATATATAGTCAAATTCAAAGAGAAATTGTTTTTTAGTATACAAGGCACACACATCGAGCTCGATTGTTGACTGAAAAAGTCAGTAAGAAAGGACCCATTCTCACTTGGTACTATTGTTTTAGTAGTGAATCATAGGAAGTACACATTTCGCTACCAAACGGCGGTTCAGTCGGACTGTTATACCTCAGTGCAAGTTGTTATTTTAGTCATCACAACATCTCATGCACTCTCCAAAAAAACTGAGCAAAATAAAAAATATTAAGAGAGATTCATTTTACATCAGTGAGGATCAGGACACATTCTTACAGAATTGTACAAGGGTGTTTCCAGGGTGTTTTCTGTGAACTGAATGAGAGGAACAGTAGTTTCGATCACATTACCATTGGTTCAAATAATGCACCATCACAATTCAGAATGAAAAATGTTTTCTGGCTAAGCAGGATGCACAAAGAAATAAAGTTAAAACATTATTGGCGTTTTAATGAGGGTAGGGCATGGAAAAGGCGAGCATGATGGTGTATGAGCAGTGTTGAAAGAGCACTTGCAATAGAAGAGAAAGTTCAAAGATGGTGATAAATTACAGATGTAAAAGTATTGTTTGATTGGTGTGGTCACGCCTATGGGGCATGAATCTCAAGAGAGATCAACAGTTCATATATTTTTGTTTGATAGCGCAACAACATCTGAAACTTTGAATATTGTTGATAGTTGCAGGATCAATGATACGAGGTGCATGACATGTTTTTGTATCTCATGCATTGATTTTGTGGATGAATGGGAGTCCCAACCAATGGGTGGATGAGTGGACTTGTAGACCTTATTCAACTCGACACCCATTCAAGTTCACGGAGCATTACAAACTTGTAGGTCTAGATAAATGACAACCATCACTTGTTGGACCAAGTCTTGATAGTGCAACAAGGTACATATATATACGTAATGCATGTTTAGATATAAATTATTAAATGGTCAACTCTTAATGTATTTTAAATTGACTGAATACTTGTACTTTGTAAGTTAGGGCGTTTTTGCGTTTATTGCGACATAATTCACGAAGATGGGAACATAATACTTCTTGTTTGTTGTGTTGAGGAAAAAAATGACTTCCACAATCATTGATGATGAATACCTTGAGTATCCATGTGTCAGAGTAGTCATAGAATTGGCTTCGACGATATGCCTATCAAAAAAATCAAACATTTGGTTTGTTTTGAACACTATGAAGTACATCGAAGTACTTTCACTCTTCACATGTGGTCCTTGCGATAAATATTTAAATGATCAAATATCAAGGTGGCCATAAAAAAGGAACTGTGGAATGTCATGATCAGATCATGAAGTAATTCTTGTATGTCAAGAGTAGCGTGATCCTGTGGGTCATGGATTTGAATTGCAAAAGGTATGTCTTAATGAATTTAATTGAATATTTATAAATAATTTTGTTTAAATTTTTTAAATTCTTAAAAATTCTAGTAATGGTGAAAACATGTTTATGTAGGTAGTGGTGGCCAAAAAGCTTCCACCTTTGGTGGTGTGGCATTGTCCATAGCGAAATTATTATTCTCGAAGCCAAGTGAAGTAGAGAAAGTAAAATATTAGAAAGGGAACACAAAATAACTTTCTCGTTTCCCACCTATATTTATAAACCACTATATTATTCAAGTGATTGACAAATGGACTAACACCTTGCATGCTTCAGACTGCATTATTGCGGGAGTTTTTGACAACCAATAGGATAGCGCTAGAACCGTATACATCAACCGAATTAGAGATGGATAAAACCATGATAGGGATTTTGTAGAGAGCCCCGCATGGAGGTTTGTTATTGACGAGACGTCTCTAGGTGCCACAGAGTCTGAGAAAATCCGTTAGTGTTAGTCCCTGAGAGCCCTAGAAACAAAATGTTATATCTTCGTCGGGTGAATCCTCAGACTCCGTGGCACCCTAGAGACGTATCGTTTAGATCTAAAACCTCCATGTTGGGTCCCTATCATTGAAATTATTTAGGGGTTTATCCCAATCCATTTGGTTCTCTCGATTGTTCCTATTGTTTGCAAAACGAATGAAATAGTGTAATCTGAGTCAGTGAGAGGTTGCCAGACGCTAGATATTTGTAAACGGTAAGCTTATGGGACCAAACTATCTGCCAACAGCTGGATGGATAGAGTGACACTAGTTGCAGGATTTTTTTTGGTTCCCTACCACTCCCCGCGCTTTCAGGCTATCTCGTATGGGTGTAGTATTTCTTAAGGCCTAAGACAAAAATGCTCTATATCTTCGAGGGTGATTTTTGGGCTTCGCGGCAACCTAGAGATGTTCGACAGATCCTAAACTGTTTTTTTCCCCACAATGTCGAGGACCCTTTATGAAATATTATCCAGTTTTATCCTCTCCATTTGGTTCTCTCACGTCATCTTGTTTGCAAACACGTAAAATATGTAAGCTCTAGTTAAGTGAAGGCGTCAATGGCATGTGAAAGGGGAGGAGTTTGAATGGAGATAGCTGGGCCTACGGCCCTTAGTGACCTTCATTCATTGATAATTTCTGCATGATTACAAACCCATGGATGCTTCCACAAGCCTTAAAAAAGGGATAGGGGTTAGTCATCAAGCATAGTGAAGGGCGTGATGTGATTCCAAACAAACTTGACAGACCTACAGATTTAGAGGTAATCAGGACGGGAAGGCTTAGCCATCACGAATCTGGAGTGTCCGAATCAGAATGTCCTTGCATTCGAGACATTCTCAAGCTTGGCGTCCTGTCTTGGAGCGACATTCTCAACATCTCGAGCCGATGAAGCCCCCCTTGTGCCGCCTTCGGGGTTTTCCCCCAGGGGAGCCGAATAAGAACGCCTCGCCGCATGTTCGTCCTGCCTGCTCAAGCTAGGACCCCTCCCCAGCGGAGCTGCCGCCACGCCGCGTGCCGTCCTTTTTTTTTTTTTTTTTTCTGGGTAAATCGCTATCTCCTACTCAACTTGAAGACTGAATCTTCCTCCGGTCGGTTACTCTTCTCTCCGTACGTTCTCTAGATACTTGCTTTTCCCCATTGTGCATATCTCCCTTGCCACTTGTAGTACAGTACATCACCAATAACTAAACACATCATCTGTCTTAACATATTGTCGAGGCACTCCTCTAGTTCATGCAACAAATACTTCAGACGAAATGTCAGGTCTCTACAATCACCTATCCAGTTCCCCTAGTATTTTAATGGCATAACTAAATATAAACATGCCCCATCGGTTCATATACCCTAACGTTCAACGGCCATATAGGCATCCCTTACAATGCCCTGCTTAAGGAACCTCCAAACCACAATGTCATTTAAGACATAGATCTACCAATCCTCAAAATATCTCCCTCTATTGGCCTTGCTCAAAGAAGGCCCCTCCCTTAGTGAAGTGGAAGATCTATGAGATGACTTTGGACTTCTGCGCCAATGCTCCGCGTCCTCTTCCGCTGAATACTCGCCCTCAGATGAGCCTCTACATGCAACCCCCTGTTTTGTCCCCCAACTTACTTATATAGGTTTTCAACCTGTCTTCCGACCACCCGCTAGCCTGCCACTATTTCCATACCTTCCACACAATTACCGCCCGTTTTCCCTCCCCTGACTTTGACTATCCCGCTCGCTGCGTCCGCGGGCGCTCCTGGAGTCCGCCCGGGGTCCGCGCCGCTGCGCTGCGGCCTCCCCTGCCCCCTCCCAGTGTCAAGCTGGCGGGGGTTGGACTTTCCCTTCATCCCCTCCGCTTCGCCAATCTCCCCGCCGCTTCGGTGCAAATCGCACTCCGTCCATGTCTGTTGTCATGACACCCGATTGCCCTCCTTTTCACTCTAGACTATTGTTTTTCCCCCCCCATGCCTGTGCATCCCAAATGACAGGGTGCTCCTGTCTCGGTCACTCCTGCCTCTAATAGCCTGCCGGCCTGATTCACCTCCTTACCATTTTTCCAATGCACACGGCAGGACCTACCCTGTCCTTCCCATCATATGAATTACACGAGAACTTTTATTACTTTCCCTGTTGTTTGCCTCATCCGTGCGTTGTTGCGCCGCTCCAGTTGCAGCGGAAACCCGGCGTGAGGGAGGAGGAAGGGGGGGGCGGCGGCGAAGGAAGGAAAATCGCGGAGCAAACAGGGAGGCACGGCAAGGAGAGGGACAGAACACGAACAGGAACAGGAGAGGGACCCGGCAAAACCAAGGAAGAGAAGAGAGAGAGAGAGATGAGAGAGGCGGGAAAAGGGGACACAAGGAAACGGCTAAAGGACCGCGGGAAGGGAGGGGGAGGCAGGGGACGCGGCTGGGGGGGGGGGATGGAAGAGGGGCCGGCCCAACGGGAGGGAAGAGCAGGCATGGGACAGGGACAAAGACAAGGAGGCAAAAGGGAAAAAGAGAGAGGAGGAAGAGAGAGAGAGAGAGAGAGATATTGATATTATAAATCTATATATATATATATATATATATTATTAATATATATTAGATATAAGTAAATCAAGTACTTCAAAAATTTTGAAAAACACCATAATAAAACATAAAAATACTATGAAGGTGACACTGATGATGTTAATCCAAATGTTGCACTCAAAAAAGGATTGACATAATGACTTTAGAGTGTGCACATCCTAGCAAAAACCTCCACCAAAATCAGTACGCTTGAAATTATAGTCCTCCCTCAGGCCCGAACATATGGCTTACCCATGATGAGCAAATATGTGCCTCATACTATTACCTTGAGTGAGGGAATAGCTCTGTGTACCTCCATGAGCATCTAGCTCAGAAAGAGAAATATCCTCGTATGTTAACACGGTCATAGATGCGCGCCTGAAGTGAGTGGAGTGTATCAATCTCTATTGTTTCCTTCACTGTATGAGGGACAATCTCAGGGTGAGGGGGATTCTGTGCGGGGACTCTAACCTACTGAATAGGCACACATTGTGCACCTAGTCGATCTTATGTAGATCCTTTTCCTCAGCACTAGAAAGAAATCTAAAAAATCAAAATATTTGGGATCATTGTGAGGATCAATTGCAATAGAGTTTCTCAGAAAGTATAGTTGGCACCTCGTTATTAAAAGGTGGAAAAATTCAAACACAATCACAATCGGTCCCAAAATTATTTATAATCAATTATTATGTGCACCAGTGACTGGAAATTGTTACAGACAAACGGAATAGGAAAATTAGTGTGGGGGGTCGTGTGAATAAGGCGCATCGCGGTTTTGTAATTTCTTTTTTCTTTACATCCACATTGCAAATTGTTGGAATTAATAACCCTAAAAACCCTCTTATAAGTTGTCCAATGACAAATTTTATCCGTGCCACATCAACTTGGAAAGTAATGCCTCAATGTGTTTTCAAGAGAGGTGAGGCTGGGGGTTTGTTTATTGTGAATCCCTCATTCTTTGATTAAATCCTCAATTTCAATTGTTTTTTCAACAATTGTGGGATGCTCAATCTTCTTGCATAGACGGGGGATGTTGAGAAATTGCTCAGGGAGGATTGGGAGGATGACAGGAATACAGGTTTGGTTGTGGTGGACTCCCATCGACCTCGAATGTAAGATAAGACTAAAAAAATGTATTAATTCAAAATTTAAGCCTTATCATTATCCTATTTCAATTGCCAATTGGGAGGAAAATATTGCCACGCGCCTACCTTCTTCCATGGTGCCATCATTGATTCAAATTTTCTGGTGATCCAAAAAATGATCCTTTGATCTGGATCCGGAATGAAAAAAATTGCAAGGGTACAGTTACGCTCTCGAAACTAGGTTTTTGTAGAATGATAGATTGGCTGGGCAATTTTTATTATACAGACATAAATGCGTATGTTATGCTTTGTAAATCCCAAAACTAATAATTTAAAAATGTGATTGCGTATAAAAAATGCAGTACGATTTTATATTTTTTTGGTTTTTGTCCACTTTTTGGCCCCCAACTTCATGCATACCATCTGCGAAAGGAAGGTCAAACTTTCTTGGAGATGGGATAGCTTTGTTTGGGAATCCCCATACATCTATAAATCATTTTATATTCAGTGTTCTTATTTATGGTTCATTCAGAGTACAATGAGGAAGCTCATTACTTGGTGCCATTATCCAAGTCTATCACGCATTCTGAGGTACTATAAACCATCCAATTATGAGTTGATAGTTTCTTTAGTTAGAGAACTTATTAATTGAGGACAAGATGAAAGGAAGTGAATCACTCTTAGCAGTGACTGCTGGGACCCACTTTAGGTGATCCCTTCGTTAATTTCTATTGATGTTTCTTCTGTCTTGTACTAACATTGCGCAACATAAGGCTTCACTATTACTGCTCGTGTTGGGGTTGGATCGTTGGATCACTCTCGCTTAAATTTGGATAAAAAAGAAATATTATCCAGGGATTCCCTCATTTGTTTCTATTTTTCTTTTGCATCGTATTTCCATTTCTTGTGTGGTCATCATCGAAAGATCACATCTTGATTTGGTTAAAACGAACCTTTCTTTTAGGCATCCGTATGCTCACATTATCTTACGTAGGTTTAACTTAACTGCACTCACACTTATCACACACAAACCTAAAAACTCACATATAAATCAAAACATCAAAAAATTTCTTCCTACCGAGGGACGATTGGGATTGATTACTAATAAGAATCGCCAAGACTTCCCAGCCAAAACTACCTGAAAAAGCCACATAATGCCATTTCATAGGACCTATATTATCCATTTTTTATTTTCACATTTCTTAATTAATCATGATGAGAAGAACTGTTTCTTGATTTATTTTAAAAAAAATCAAAACAAAAGTTATATTTTTCATGCATTATTGTCAATCTTCATCAATCTCGAAACAACACAAGAATCACTCCATCCAATGAACACTTCCTCTAATGATATTCCAATAAGTTTCTAACTTGAGACCACACATTTGGTTACCCCAAACCCTTGTCTCCATGGGTCTCCTTCTGAGGAATATGCCATCCAAAGGATCCTTATCTTGGAACCAATGCCTCATATCTCCATCAATCCAACATTTTAGACAAATACACCTCCATCTTTGGCTCCTTTAGAATATTGGACCTCCTTCAGCCCCATGTATGACTTATTATCTGTATATCTCCCATAATATTTGTCAATCTATCAACCTACTCATTGATGGATCCTAGTCACTTTATGTCAACTTTCTTATGAGTGCAATATTTTGACTTCTTTAGATCATCTATGTGGCTATTGATTTGTTCTTAAACTGTTAATAGTGTATGGGGGATGTTTTATTATCGTATATCGTAGTGAGGATGATGCATTTATCTTGTTTTTTTATGCAAAACTATTGACGTAGAAATCCTACTAATCGCCTTTGTGAGTAAATGTGGTGGACATGTGTACGATAATAAGGAGCAGTTGTTTTCCAATTATGGAAGTGTTGTATCTGGGAGTTGAGTCTTTAGCCATCAGGCCATTTGGAGGATTTGTTCAATAAAACCAACCTACAAACAAAAATATGTTTGTAGTTATATCATAGGATGTCACTGAGCTTTATGAGGCTATTTGGTGAATTCGTTGCCTATAATCATTGAATGTTTTTATATCTAACGGGTCTATACAGACACCTATTATTAAGGAACAATTTCAGTGGGTGATTAATAATAGTTTACAATATATAATCTATCAGCAGTATTTATCAGTTTCCTTGCCTGAAAACTATGTTTGGAACTTTATTTGAATTAATATAGTTGATGTCATTTTGAATATTTACCTACTGTTAAAAGTAACGCCATCCCAAGGGAAGAGCAAGGGCGGCACTCGACCAAGGTTGATTGGAGGATTTATGGTTTTTACTGCTCATTTTGTTTTTATCCTTGATAATGTTCCAGGTTCATGCTTTGATTTGAAGTCTTATTTGGATACAATTTGATTTGAATTTCATTACGACCTCACTAATTCGAGCATATTTCAATTCAGTGTGTTGGATTTCAATTTGGTGGTGCATCATTTTGAATCCATTAGAGTATTACTTACAATAATGTTGTTTAAGCTATTTCAGTAGCTACTGTATTTAATTTCAGTATTTGTAGAAGTGTATTTCCTTTCCATTAGCTTAGAGGGAGGGGAAACACGGGGAAACACCAACCAAATCCCCCAAAAGGAACCACCAAAACAAACTGCTTGCATAAGACTTATGGCATACACCTAGGGACCACACAACCTTGGTCTTTAATGACCCACTGACAGTTGATATGTTATTTAATGATTGGAGGATACAACAAACCCATCATTTTTGGCAGTGTTTCTGGGGGAACCATAAGAAAAACCAGTGCCATTCTATTCACCTCTATGTAGGCGTTTAGTGAAGTATTATGCAACTAGTAGAAGTATAGGCTTGTTTACAACGCCAAATTGATGCAATGCCATGGGAACTCAGGGAGATTTTATATCTCGTAATATGCACAGATATCTCCAAACAAAACAAGTAGGGGGGAACATTGAAAAATGACATTGAATCTTACAACTGTAGGCGGAAAGAAATTTTGATAGTCTACATCATCTATTTAGAAAAAAACAACTTTAAAAAGGGAGACAATGGAATGTTGAGGGACCGGACCTTTGGGTAGAACCGTACTCACCCATTGTTTTTCATGCGGATGGGATTTGCAACATGAAAAAATCTCTCCCTCCATTCTCCCTAAAATAGTTAGAGGGGAATGTCCTAGAAGGCCCAGACCAGTTCTTATTTGAATTCAAATTCTTTTCCAGACATAGGACTACAAAACAGCAACCAAAAACTCAAAAAAATTTCCTTCCACCCTCAATAATTTCTTTGAGGTTGGTTCATGGGAGTCTCTCTAGCTTCTCTCATTCATGGGACATGGAGCATCCTTTTGGACAAATATCCAACTACGCAGGGGAAGAGATAGGAGAGAAGAGTTCTCCAGATAAAGCAAAAGAAGATCAAAATCTGAAAGATATTGGAAGGTTTTTATTTCTCCATCGAGGATGGGTATGCTTTAAATGTAGCATTCCCTCAGAAAACTTTCCTTAAAGGATGCTGGGAAACCAAGACCTTTTTGATCTTTTGGGAGGCACCGGTGATGTACACAAACTCACCCTAGTGAGTGACGAGTTATACAGGAGTTTACTATGCACAAGAGGAGGAATAAGGTGAAGGGAAAACATCAAAGAATTCCATTAAGTACTCAGCACTTTCTCGAAGAAATGGCTAAATGACAAAACATCCTTCAGAGGTACATCAACATAGATGGGCTGAAAGCCAAGAGCCAATGCTGTAAAGGAAACCTTTGATATCTACGTACTAAATATAGGCGACTACTCTGGAGCATGCCCTGTAGATGTCACAAAAACAGTTGCTTGATTGTGATGTATTAGAACATGATAACCAATTTCATTGAATCTCCTACCTCCGCTGAATGAAAGAGAGATAAATTCCATAACTCAATCCAATATAGAGGTAAAATTTATGCAAACGATCTCAAATACCACATTGCTATGCATTAGACCTAACTTAGAACCCCTAGGTAATGCAGGCCCACCTTAGGTCTCCCACAACTTGAGGACAACCTAACTAGACATCACCAAACTGGGTGACTATCATAACCACCCACCATGGGTAGCTCCATACAATTAACCAGGTTGGGCAACCACCAACTCATATACCACCCTGTCCAAAATCAACAATGGTGCTCAGCAGAATGCTAATAACTAAGGATGTTTACACCTCAAACAAAAATTAATTCCACCACAAAAAATAGAAATTATCAGCAAGGAACGTTACAAAAACTCAACTCCCAACCAGCTGTTCGCATTCCAATAATTAACAAAAAACTTCAATTAATGAAGTAGAGGTGAGATGATGCAGATGATGCAATTTAATAATGTACAACGAGGTCTAGAAGGATAGTAACAATCCTCCTATTGTTATCATAGAAATACCCGAGGGGAAAATGGAGTAAGCTACCAGAGGAAACTGAGGACTATACTAAGGAAAAAAGGAAAACTGAACATGTTTCCAAAAAACACGAGCCACTCGGATCACCCAAGGACATGATAAAAGGTCATGCAACCCCTTTCCCAAAACAATAAAGAAAGAAAAAATGAGGAGGAAGAAACCAATACTATTTATGCGTTGGAAAAATATGAAAATGATTTTGTAATGAATAATGATTTTGCAAATGTCATGAATTGAATTGAATGACATGTGTTAGGATGAAGAACTTGATATGAATCCAATTGGTTGACTCTTACCTATATCCAGATGTTTAACCCCCGAATTTTATAAAACCACTGAATGAGTGAAGTAACCTTGTAAAAATCTTTCACTTCTAGAACAACCTCCTTCCCATTTTGCGAAGAAACCAATTCACTTAACAAAATTGTTGACAACTTATAAAACTAATGCCTAACAAATGTCTGAAGAAATGCAAGAAGAAAAGCTAGTGGAATTTGGATATTACTTTGAGAATTTAATGACACACAATGTCAATATTTGTTACATTGATGAATTTAATTTAAGATGTCGACTCTATAATGAGAAACCCTAGGGGTTCAGAACATACTAATGTTGTGTTGATCAAAATGCGTCAATTGCTTGAAAACTACATAAAACATACCAAAATGTAGTGGCAAAAGATGCACCAAAGATATAATGCTACATTGGCGTGCACTTCTAATGTGTATAGTAATGGGATTTTAAAAAAAAATTAAAGTTTTAATAAATGCTTGAATTATAAATATAGTAATGAAACAATAGAGAGACATAAACATCATCTTGAGTCATTCAATAACACTAACTATTTGGGATTTTCTCTAGCATACTATCCATGAAAATACAAGAATACATATGATATTCTAAACAATTTATATAAAATTTTGGATAGAACATACGGGTGTCACCAAATGAAGAGTTATATAAAAATAAGAATATGTTTTCTCATAATCGTGAATCATGTGTAAACAATTTCTTAATATGACTAAAAAAACAATTGTTCTCAAAAATTCATAATGAAAATCCACAAATTAAACATGACCAGATTATTTGAAAGAGCAAACCTTTTATGTGAAAATCATTCTCACGTACCACTTGTTGTTGCAGACATCATGTTTAATTTTTATATGCATTATGAGGTTTTTTTGTTCAAATACGTCGTGTTTTTGCAACTGACATCATGTTTTGGCGAAGTGTAGATAATGTCCCCCAAAAGCTTCAGTGAATTTATTCCAACATTATTTTGTGAAAAATCAAACTAACATGGGTTTTATAACAAAGCATGTTTGGCTGGAACTGCAATGTATGTGGTGACTTGCCAAATCTGAAAATTTGTACCATGAGGAGAGTAAAGATTCAATAGACAAGAATTGGTTTGGTTTTCAAACCAAATATAATGGTGGCATATCATTAAAAGATGGCAATAATCTAAGAGGTGTGAGCTTGTTACAAAACAACTACCTGTAATAAAATATATAGTCAAAATTCAAAGAGAAATTGTTTTATTGTATACAAGGCACACACATAGAAGCTCGATTTGTTTGATGAAACATTCAAGTTAAAGGACACATCTCTCACTTGGTACTATTGGTTTTAGTAGTTGAATTCATAGAGAACTACACAGTTCCGCACCAAACTGATGTTCAGTCTGAATGTTTATAACTCATGCAAGTTGTTATTTTAGTGCATACAACATTCATGCACTCTCCAAAAAACACTGAGCAAAATAAAAAAATATTAAGAGAGTATCATTTCTACATCAGTGATGATCAGACACATTCTACAGAATATGTACAAGGGTGTTTCCAGGTGTTTTATGTGAACTTGAATGAGAGGAACATTAGTTTCGATCAACATTACATTTGGTCAAATAACTGCACATCACAATTCAAGATGCAAAAATGTTTTATTGGCTAAGCAGGATGCACAAAGAAATAAATGTACAACTATCTGGAGTTTTTACTGAGGTAGGGCATGGAAAAGGCGAGCATGATGGTGTATGAGCATGTGTGAAAAGAGCACTTGCAATAGAAGAGTTAAAGTTCAAAGATGGTGCTAAATTTACAGATGTAAAAAGTATTGTTGATTGGTGTGTCAAGAATATGGGCCATGAATCTCAAGAGAGATCAACAGTTCATAGATATTTTTGTTTGATAGAGCAACAACATCTGAAAAACTTTGAATATTGTATGATAGTTGCAGGATCAAGTGATACTAGGTGCATGACATGTTTTTGTATATCATGCATTGATTTTGTGGAATGAATGTGAGTCACAACAATGGGTGGATGAGTGGACTTGTAGACCTCTAATTCCACTCGACACACATCAAGTTCCACGAGCATTACAACTTGTAGGTTCTTCAGATCAAATGACAACATCACTTGACTTTGACCAAGTCTCTGATTTAGTGCAACAAGGTACATATATATATGTACATGCCATGTTTTAGATTTATAATTATTAAATGGTCAACTCTTAATGTATTTTTAAATTTGACTGAATAATTTACTTTGTAATGTAGGGCACGTTTTTGCAGTTATTGCGACATAATTTAACGAAGAGGGAACATAATACTTCTTGTCTTGTTGTGTTGAGGGAAAAAAATTGACTTCCACAATCATTGATGATGAATACCTTGAGTATCCCACTGTGTCAGTAGTAGTCACTGGAACTTGGCTTCGACGATATCCTATCAAAAAATCAAACATTTGGTGTTTGAACACTATGAAGTACATCGAAAGATACTTCACTATTCACATTTGGTCCTTGCGATAAATATTAAATTGATCAAATATCAGGTTGGCCATTAAACAAGAATCTGTGGAATGTTCATGAATCAGATCATGAAGTAATTCTTGCTACTGTCAAGAGTAGAGTTGATCCTTGTGGTTCATTGGATTGAATTTGCAAAGGTATGTTCTTCATGAATTTAATTTGAATATTTACTTAAATAATTTTGTTTAAATTTTTTATAATTTAAAATTCTATTTAATTGCTTACTAACATGTTTATGTAGGTTAGTGGTGCCAAAAAAGCTTCCACCTTTGCGTGGTTGGCATTGTCAATAGAGAATTTATTATTCTCGAAGCCAAGTGAAGCTAAGAGAAATTAAATATTAGAAAGGAACAACAAACATAAATTCTCGTTTCACCACCTATATTGTATAAACCACTATATTATTCAAGTGATTGACAATGGACAACCTTGCACTGACTCAGACTGCAATATTGCGTGCGTTTACAAACAATAGGATAGCGATAGAACCGATTAGAGATGGATAAAACCATGATAGGATTTTGTAGAGAGCCCCGACATGGAGGTTTTTTATTTGACGAGACGTCTCTAGGTGCCACAGAGTCTGAGAAATCACGTTAGTGTAGTCCCTTAAGAGCCCTAAGAAACAAACATGTTATATCTTCGTCGGGTGATTTCTCAGACTCCGTGGCACCTAGAGACGTCTCGTTAGATCTAAAACCTCCATGTTGGGTCCCTATATGAAATTATTTTATGGGTTTATCCATATCCATTTGGTTCTCTCGATGTCCTATTGTTTGCAAACGCATGAAATAGTGTAGTCTGAGTCAGTGAGAGGTTGCCAGACGCTATATTTTGTAAACGGTAGCTTATGGGACCAAACTATCTGCACCAACATGTCTGGATGGATAGGTGAACACTAGTGCAGGATTTTTTTGGTTCCCTACACTCCCCGCGCTTTCAGGCTATCTCGTATGGGTGTAGTCTCTTAAGAGCCCTAAGACAAAAATGCTCTATATCTTCGACGGGTGATTTCTTGGGCTTCGTGGCACCTAGAGATGTCTCGACAGATCCTAAACCTCCATGTCGAGGCCCTTTATGAAATATTATCACAGTTTTATCCATCTCCATTTGGTTCTCCTCACGGTCCTATGTTTGGCAAAACAACGTAAATATTGTAGTCTAAGTAAGTGTAAGGCTGTCAGATGCATAGTGAAGGGGAGTTTGAATGGGAGTTAGCTGGCCTACGGCTTAGTGACCTTCCATTCATTGATAATTTATGCTATGATAAACCCATGGATGCTTTCAAAAGTGCCTTAAAAAGGATAGGGGTATCATCAAGCTAGTGAAGGGCGTGATGTGATTTTCCAAACAACTTGAAATACATACAGATTTAGAGGTAATAACATGAATTGGGAAGACAATCAAGAATCACTGAGTGTCTGAATCAGAATGTCATTGCATCTAGAGACATTCTCAAGCATTGGAGTAATGTAAATGGAGAGACATTCTCAAAATATCAACAGATGAAAGGCATTAAATTGTGACAAATCTCAGGTATTTTAACAGGGGAGAAGACTAAGAAGCATCAAAGAATGTAGTAAGTGCATGATAAGATAGGAACCAGTACAAAGAGACCATGAGAAAGAAGAAGCGCAAGTAAGGTAAATACACATATACACATTAATAAATTGAATGAATAATTACTCAGATTAGGTAACTCTTTATACACATACATTATATAAATAATGATTTCCAAAGTTTGATGCATATTATACATTGAAAATGCTAGTACATGTACATCAACCAATAAATGAAATAAATAATCCATAATGTCTTAAATATTGTCAAGTGCACATCATATTAGTTTCATGCAAAAATAATCTCAGAAATGTAAGGTCTCATATGAAAATATCAAGTTCCACATAGTATTTTAATGTGCATAATAAATATAAAAATGCTCAAATAGGTCATATACCATCAAGTTCAAATGCCATATAGGCATACATACAATGCCATGCATATAGACATACAAAACAAATGTCATGTAAGACATATATATTTCCCAATCATCAAAATACATCCCTCTCTTGGCCTTGCTCGAAGAAGACCCTCACTTAGATGAAGATGGAGAACTATGAGATGACTTTGGATCTTCCGAGCCCATGCTACGAGTCCTCTTCCGCTGAATACTCGCCTGTAGATGAGCCTGTAAATGCAAACAATTTTTTTTGTCAAAACTTAATTTATATATGTTTTCAACATGTATTTAAGACCATGCTAGAATGAAAGTATTTACATAAATACACAAACTTACTGCAAGTTTTCAATCACGCTGAATTTGCATCTCATGCTCAGATGAGTCATCAGGAGCTCCTGGAGTACGAACAAGGGTACGAAGATGACGAGATGGAGGAATCCATGCCATCGAAATCAAAATGGAGGGGGTTGAATTTCCCTACATACACATAAGATTAGAAAATCATAACATTGAGAATTAGTGAAAATAGAACTAAGTACATGTATGTGTAATGACAATATTTTAACTAATTTTATCAATATAGAACTATTGTTTTTACCCCACCATGCCTGTGAATCAAATGAATAGGGCTGTTACCTGTCATAGGTAACTCCTGCATATACACAATGAAGGACATTATTAACATAATTTAATAATTCTACAATGAAAGACATTACTAACATGTAATTTAACATAATATGAATTACACGAGAAATTTAATGAAATTTACATGTTGTCTGAATACCTCAGTGATTTGTTGCGTAGATGAAATTACAGCGGCAACACCTTTCTCTACTTGTCGTAGAGATGGTGGGGTGTCTAGTGAAGTCAACATCTTTATCAAACATGTATCACGTGAATTAGATGAGCATACAAGAACATACATATATTTGAATTCAAAACCAATTTATATATATATATATATATATATTTGACTTCAAAACCAATATATATATATATATATATATATATATATATATGTATGTGTGTATATATGTGTGTGTGTGTGTGTGTGTATATTGTGAAAATTTTACACAATTAACATTCTAAATTACCTCTGTGAATGTATGTGTATGCATGGTACTCGCCGCCTGTGATCGGGATGAAGATGTGCCTCCCGCACGATGTAATATCAATGCATGTACATGTACAAATACAATTATTTCAAATATTTAACATATATATAAGTAAATCAAGTACTTCAAACTTTTTGAAACACACATAATAAAACATAACGAATACCTGTGAAGGTGACACCGATGACTGTAATCCAAATGTCACACTCAAAAAGGCATCTGACATAGTGACATTATCGTGTGCACCCCTAGCAAAACCTCCACCAAAATCAGTACGCATGAAATTATAGTCCTCCTCAGGCCCCAAACATATGCTACCACATGATGAGCAAAGATGTGGCCTCATACTAGTACTCCCAGAGGGAATACTCTGTGTACCTCCATGAGCATCTAGCTCAGAAATGTCCCTCGTATGTCATACAAGGGTCATAGATAGCCCCTGAAGTGCGTGGAGTGTATCAATCTCTATTGTTTCCTTCACTGCATGAGGGACAATCTCAGGGTGAGGGGGCTTCTGTGCGGGGACTCTAACCTACTGAATAGGCACACGTTGTACATGTAGTCGATCTTGTGTAGATCCTTTTCCTCGTCACTAGAAATCTCAAAAATCAAAATAATTTGGGATCTTGTTGAGGATAAAATTGCAATAGAGTTTCCTCAGAAAGTATAGTGGCACCTCGTTATTACAAGGTGGAAAATCAAACACCATCCACCATCGGTCCCAAAAATTATTTATAATCAAATTATTATTGCACCAGTGAATGGGAAATTGTTTACATGAAAACGAAACAGGAAAATTAGTGTGGGGGTCCGTGAATAAGGCACATATGAGGTCTTTTGTAATTTATTTTTTCTTTACATCCACATATGACAATTTTTTGGAATAATAAACCCTACAACCCTCTCTGTAAGTTGTCTAATGATCAATTTTCTCCGTTGCCACATCAACTTGAGAAAGTAATGCCTCCAATGTGTTTTCAAGAGAGGTGAGGTGGGGGTTTGTATATTGTGAATCCCTCATTCTTTTGATTAAATCCTCAATTTCAATTTTTTTTTCAACAATGTGGGATGCTAAATCTTCTTGACTAGATGGGGGATGTTGAGAAATTGTGGGAGGGTTGGGAGGGATGACAAGAATAACAGGGTTTGGTTGTGGTTGATTCCCTCGACCTCGAACTGTAACAATAAAAAAATGTATTCAATTCAAATTTTAATCTATAATTATCATATTTCAATGTAATTTTGAGAAAATAATTGTGCCTACCTCTTCTCCATGGTGCCATCATTGATTCAAATCTTCCCGGTGATCCAAAAATGATCCTTTGATCTTGAGATCCAGCTGAATGAAAAATTGCAAGGGTACAGTTAAGCTCTGAAACTCACGTTTGAGGGAGATAGAATGATAGAGGCTCGGGCCTCTTTTTTTATTTATAGCAGACATAATGCGTATGCGTTATGCTTTGGTAAATCCCAAACCTAATAATTTAAAATGTGATTGCGTTATAATAAAATGAGTACGCTTTTTATTTTTTTGGGTTTTTGTCCACTTTTTGGCCCCCCAACTTCATGCACTTACCCATCTGCGAAAGGAAGGTCACACTTCTTGGAGCTAGCTTTGTTGGGAATCCCCCATATATCTTATCTAATCATTTTTCTATTCAGATGTTCTTATTTATAGGTTCATCAAGCTTACAATGAGGAGATCATTACTTTGGTGCCCATCTATCCACGTCTATCACGCTTCTGAGGTACTATAAACCATCCATATTATGAGTTGATAGTTTCTTTTAGTAGATAACTTATTAATTTGAGTACAAATGAAGAAACTTGATCAACATTCTTAGCATGACTTCTGGGACCACCCTTTAGGTGATCCCTTTCTTTAATTTCTATTTTATGTGTTTCTTCTGTCTTGTACTAACATTGCAACATAAGGCTTCACTTTTTACTAGCTCATGTTGGGTTTGGATGTTTGGATCACTCTTCACTTAAAGTTTGGATAAAAAGGAAAATATTTATCCAGGTATTCCTCATTTGTTTCCTATTTTCTCCTTTTTGCATCGTATTTCCATTTCTTGTGTGTGTCATCATCGAAAGATCACATCTAGATTTGGTTTAAAAAGAACCTTTCTTTTATGCATCCTTATTGATCACATATCTTAAGTAAGGGTTTAACTTACTGCATCTCACACTTTATCACACACAACCTAAAACTCACATATCAATCAACACATCAAAACATCTTCCTACCCGATGGACTGATTGGGATTTGATTACCTAATAAGAATCCGCCCAAGACTTCCCTAGCCAAAACTACCTGAAACCAGCCACATAATGCCATTTCATAGGCACCTATATTATCCACTTTTTTATTTTCACATTTCTTAATTAATCATGATGAGAAGAAACTTGTTTCTTGATTTATTTTTAAAAAAAATACATAAACAAAAGTTCATCTTTTTCATGCATATTGTCAATCTTCCTCAATTCGAAACAACACAATAATCCACTCCATCCAATGACATCCCTTCCTCTAATGATATCTCCCAATAAGATTCTAAACTTGAGACCACACATTTGGTTACCCAACCCCTTGTCTCCATGGTCTCCCTTCATGAGGACTATGCCATCCAAAATTATCCTTATCTTGGAACCAATGCTCATATCTCTCATCAATCCAACATTTTTAGACCAAATACACCTCCATCTCCGGCTCCTTTAGAAACTATTGGACCTCCTTCTAGCCCCATGTATGACTTATTATTCTGTATATCTCCCATAATATTTCAATCTTATCAACCTACTCAATTGGTGGATCCTAATCCACCCATGTCACTTTATGTCAACTTTATTGATGAGTGCATTATTTGACTTATTATATCATCTATGTGGCTATTGATTTGTTCTTAAACATGTTAATTAGTGTATGGGGGATGTCTTATATAGCTATATCCCAGTGAGGATGATGCATTTATCTTGGTTGTGTTTTATGCAAACTATTGACTGTAGAAATTCCTACTAATCGCCTTTGTGAGTAAATGTGGTGACATGTGTAGGATAATAATGAGCATTTGTTTCCAATTATGGGAAGTTGTAATCATGGGAGCTGAGTCTTTAGCCATCATGCCATCATGGAGGATTTTTCCATAACCAACCTACAAACAAAAATCATGTTTTTAGCTATATCATAGGATTTCAATGAGCTTTAATGAGGCTATTATTGGTTGAATTCGGTGCCTATAATCATGACATGTTTTATATCTAACTATGTCTATAAAGACACCTTATTAAGAACAATTTCAGTGGTTGATAATAATAGTTTTACAATATAATAATCTATCAGTTAGTATTTACTTTCAATCTCATGCTGAACTATGTCTTGGAACTTATTTGAATTAATATAGTCGATGCCATTTTGAATATTACCTAGTGTTAAAAGTACCTCCATCCCAAGGAAGAGCAAGGGCGCACTCGACCAAGGTGATTGGAGGATTTATGTTTTATACATGCTCATTATCTCTGATAAGTTCCAGTTTCAATGCTTTGATTTGAATGTTTATTTGGATACAATTATCTATTTGAATTCAGTTACTTACCTCCCTACTTCGAGCATATTTCAATTATGTTATTTCAATTCAGTGTGTGTATTTCAATTGGGTGTTTGTATTTTGAATTCCATTAGAGTATTTACTTACAACAATGTTGTTTAAGCTATTTCAGTAGCTTACCTGTATTTAATTTCAGTATTTTAGCATTGTATTTCCTTTCCATAGATTAGAGGAGGAAACAAGGGGAAACACACCAACCAAATCCCCCCAAAAGGAACCACCAAAAAAACTGAGTTGCATAAGACTTCATTGCATACAACCTAGGACACACAACCTTGGTTTTATAATGACACTGACAGTTGAATCTGTTATTAAATGATTGGAGAATACAACAACCCATCACTTTTGGCATCATTTCCGGGGACACCATAAGAAAAAAATGTCATTCTATTCACCTTATATCTTATGGATGTTAGTGAAGTTAATCTATGCAACTAGTAGAAGTCATAGGCCTTGTTTACACGACCAACATTGATGCACATGCCATGGGACACTCAAGGGAGATTTATATCTCGTAATATTCAAAGAATATCTCCAAACAAAGTACAAGTAGGGAACATTGAAAAATGACACTGAATCTAATACAACTCGTAGGAGAAATTTTGAATAGTCTACATCATCTTATTTAGAAACAAAACAACTTTCAAAAATGGGAGACAATGGGAATGTTGAGGACCGACCTTTGGGTAGAACCTTTACTTATCCCATTGTTTTCAATGAGGATGAAGATGCACCCATGAAAAACATCTCTCCCTCCATTCTCCCTATATTTCGAGGAATTTCCATAGAAGGCCCAGACCAGTTCTTATTTGAATTCAAATTTCTTTTCCAGACATATGACTACAAAACAGACAACCAAAAACTCAAAAAATTTCCTTCCACCCTCAAAGAATTTTCTTTGAGGTGGTTCATGGGATTTCCCTCTAGCTTCTATCATTCATGGGAGGACATGGAGACATCCTTTTTGGAAAAATATCAAGACTACCGCAGGGGAAGAGATAGGAGAGAAGAGTTCTTCCAGATAAAGCAAAAAGAAGATCAAAATCTGAAAGATTATTTGGATAGGTTTTTATTTCTCCATAGAAGGAGTGGTTATGATTTAAATGTAGAATTCACTAAGAAAATTTTCCTTAAAGGACTTGATGAGGAAACCAAAGACCCTTTTTATCTTATGGGAGGAGGTGATGTACACAAACTCACCATAGTAGAGATTACTGAGTTATGTAGGAGTTACTCTAGAACAAGAGGAGGAATAAGGTGAAGGAAAACATCAAAGAATTCCCTAAGTACCTCAGAACTTCTCGAAGAAATGGCTAACATGACAAAAACATCCTGTCAGAGGTGACATCAACCATAGATGGGCTAAAAGCCAAGAGCAATGCTGCAAAGGAACCTTTAGATATATACTATCCTAAATGTAGGATACATCCTTTGAGAGAATTCCCTTTAGATGTCACAGACATGTGCTTGATTTGTGATGTATCTGACCATGATACCAATCATTGTAATCTCCTACCTCAGCTGAAAGAGATATTAAATTCCATAACTCAACATAATGTAGAGGTAAAATTTGTGCAATGATCAAATACCCAATCTGCTTATGCCCTTAGACCTGCTCAGAACCCCTAGGTAATGCCATGGCCCACTTAGGCTCCTCCACCAACATGAGGAAAACCTAACTGGACATCACCAAACTAGGTGACCTATCCATAACCACCACCATGGGTAGCTCCATACAATTAACCAGGTTGGGCACCACCAACTCATATACCACCATGTCAAAATCAACAATGGGTGCCTCAGAAGAATGCTAATCAAATAAGGAGGTTTACACAACAACAACAAAATTTAATTCCCCCACCACAACAAGAATTATTAGCAAGGGAAAGTTACAAAAACTCAACTCCCAACTCAGCCTGTCTCGAATTCCAATAATCAACAAACAACTTCAATTAATGAAGTAGGAAGGTGAGATGATGCAGATGAATGCCATTAATAATGTACAACCGAGGTCTGGATGGATAGTAAACCATCCTCCTATTGTTATCATAGAAATACCTGAGGAAAATGAGTAGCTACCAGAGGAAAGTGAGGATATACCTAAGGAAAATAAGGAAACTGAACATGTTCCAAAAACACGAGCCACTAGGAACACCTAAGGAAATGATAAAAGTGTGCATGCAACCCCTTTCCCAGAATGATTAAAAGAAACACAGAATGAGGAAGAAACAATACTAGTTCATGAGTTGAAAAAGATAAACACTGAGGTCCCACTTCTGAGAGCAATACGGAACATTCTGGAGTTTAACCAGACCATTAGAAGCCATTGCATAAAAACACCATGAAGGAAGAGGAAGTACCTAGAAATAGTCAAACTAGAAGGAAATCTATCTGATCCCATAGCTACAAAGCTTCTTTCACCAAAATATGGGGATCTAGGGAGTCCAGTCATTATTTTTTTTGTAAATGGTCAATCAATCTCTAACATTTTAGTAGATCTTAGTGCTGCCATCAATGTTATAACAACATATATGTTCGATCTATTGTCTTTAACATGATTGCAACTAACCAATATCATTCTTCAATTGACAGATCAATATATTGTTGTACCAGATGGAGTGATTGAGGATGTTATGGTCATGGTTGAATCTTGGGAGTATCTTGTTGATTTTATGGTCTTATAGTCTAAATCTTGGAAGTTAGGATACCCAGTCATCTTATGGAGGCCCTGGTTAGCTACTGTTGTTGCATACATTGATTGTAGGTCAGGAAAAATGACTATTTTGAATGGGAAAAAACAAAAAATATTTCACTTTATCCTCCTACCCAGCCATATGTGGATGTTTTTGAACATGTATGGGTAGATTTCTTAGATACTAATAATATGAGTTCTTCTTATCTGGCTACCATTGCAGTGAAAAATCATATGGAAGAAATTGTTGAGCCTTACACAATGTCTGATGAAGAGGATTCTGTGGCTACGGAAACCAGAACTGCGGCTACGGAAACTCAAACTGAGGCTACGGAAATAATTGTTTTTCTCTCAATGGATAATATCACCTTGGTAAGTGACATTTCTATTCGAAATTATGAGGAAATATATGATTATCATGAAGAACATAAAACCACTAATTTTCATTATCCTTTAGCCAAGGTTACATCCCTTAAAAAGATGACTATTTTATACGTGCTACAACCTCATGTTTGTCCCTTGAATTATTTGATTTTTGATGTAGAGCTTGATATTCTGAAAGATACTAAACAAGTGACTATTGAATTAGGAAAAGAGATGACCATTGGTAACAATTTAGAATCCAACCAAGAGACTAGGGTTGTAGATATCTTGAGGAATCATTAAAAATCCTTTGCTTGGGATTATACTAACATGAAAGGGATTCATCCAAGCATCTGCACACATCACATTTACAATGAGGATGTTAAACCTGTTAGGCAGCCATAATGAAGAATCAATCCAACACTTAGAGACATTGTCAAGAATGAGATAGAAAAATTGTTGAAGGTAGGATTCATATATCCTATATCTGATAGTAAGTGGGTATCACTATTAGTTATAGTTCCCAAGAAAAATGGTAAGTGGAGAATTTGTATAGACTATAGGGAGCTTAATAAAGCCACTAAGAAAGATTACTTTCCCCTGCCCTTTATTGATCAAGTTTTGGACAATCTAGTAGGTAAGATATATTTCTCCTTCTTGGATGGGTTTAGTGGGTATAACCAAATTAGTATAGCACTTACTGACCAGGATAAGACCACCTTCACTTGTCCCTGGGGTACATTTGCATATAGATTTTTACCATTTGGACTTTTTAAGACACCTGCTACCTTCCAGAGAGAAGTTTTGGCCATTTTTGTAGACCTTACAAATGACTGTGTCGAAGTTTATATGGATGATTTTACTGTCCACGGGTCAAATTTTGATGAATCTTTGAATAATCTTGAAAAAGTGTTGACTAGATGTGAGCAGCACCAACTTTCCTTGAGTCATGAAATTTGTTTGATAATGGTTGATCAAGGAATTGTCTTGGGTCATCATATTTCTGCCAAAGGTATACAGGTTGATCCTAAAAAGATAGAAGTAATTACTAAACTTCATACACCAACAAATCAAACTGATATCAAGAGTTTCCTTGGACATGCATGATACTATAGGTGGTTCATAAAAGATTTCAGTAAAATTTTTGCACCCATGTTTTCTTTGTTGGAAAAATATTGTGTCTTTGAATGGTCTTCTCAATGTCAACAAGATTTTGAAGTTATCAAGGAGAAATTAACCACTGCTCTAGTTTTGAGAGGACCTAATTGGGGACAACCTTTCCATATTCACACTAATGCTTCTAACACAACCATGGGAGCTGTGCTTGGACAAAAGGACTAGGAAGACCAAATGTATGCCATCTATTTTATCAACAAAAATCTAACCCCCATAGATGGGAATCACACCACTATGGAAAAGGATTTTTTAGTTGTTGTTTACTCTCTAAATAAATTTAGACATTATATTACTGGATACAAAATCTTCGTGTATATTGATCATTCAACTATAAGATATTTGATGAATAAACCAGTAGTAGGGGGAATAATTATTCGATGGTTACTTCTGTTGTAGGAATTTAACTTAACTATTATTGATAAGCCTGGTAAGGCTAATGTTGTTGTTGACTTCCTGTCTAGATTGAGTGTTTCAAGAGAAGAGGAGACATTCCATGATCAATTTCCAAATGAGCACTTGTTTGTAGTATCAACACAACCTCTATGGTTTTCTGATCTTGCTAACTACCTAACTATAGGAAAGTTTCCATCTTACTTTACCAATAAAGAATGAAGAAGATTGGTTAAAAACAATGCTACATACAAATGCTGTAATGGGATTTTATTTAAATGTTTTCCTGATATGGTTCTTCATAGGTGTGTTCAAGAGGATGAAGTGTATGACATACTGCGAGCTTTCCATGATGATCCTGGAGGAGGACATTACTCAGTAAAGAAAAAAATTCATAAGGTCCTTGGAACTAGGTAATATTGGCCCTCTCTTCACAAATTTTTCAAGAAGTACGTGTGGCAGTGTGATGCATGTAAGAGAATGGGGAAGCCTACGTTGTCCATTGAAATTCCCCTCAATCCTCAGCTGGTCTTAGGACCATATGAGAAGTGGGGAATTGATTTCGTTGGACCGTTTGATACCCTATCCCATGGAAAAGAGTACCTATTGGTGTGCACTGATTATGTCACGAAATGGGCTAAGGTTCAAGAATTGGCATATGCTAATGAGGATGTTGTAGCTGAATTTTTGTATAGTAGAACCATGCTAAGATTTGGAGTCCCGAGAGCCATTATATCTGATCAAGGACCTCAATTCGTGTCTAGGATGATTGAATCCTTCATGGAGATCTACTGAATCAAGCATCATAAATCATCACCATACCACCCCCAATCCAATGGGTAGGTGGAAGTCACAAACTGAGAGCTGGAGAATATTTTAACTATAGTTGTCAATGTAGATAAGAAGAACTAGGTACCAAAACTACCAGAAGAGATTTGGGCCTACAATACAACCTGGAAGAGAACTACTGGTTTCTCCCCATATGAACTAGTGTATGGGAAGAAGCCATTATTTCCAGTTGAGTTTGAATTGCAGACTTGGAGGACAATAATGAAAATTGGGATTAAGTTGGATGAAGCACAACATGAGAGAGTAATGTAACTAAATGAACTGGATGAAATGAGGATGGAGGCAAAACAAAAAACTGAAATTCTTCAACACCAAAGAAAATCTTGGCATGATGCTCGTATCAAGCATAGAAAGTTTAATGAAGGAGATTGGGTATTAATTTTTGACTCAAAGTACCAACAGTTCAAAGGAAAGTTGAGAACAAGATGGTTGTGACCCTACCAGATCGAAAAGGTATTTGATAATGGCTCTGTGAGACTACTGCCAATCAATGGAGATAAGAGAACTCTTATGGTGAATGGACATCGATTAAGGGTGTATCAGCATCCCCTGAATAAGGAGATTTTCACCAAAGATATGCTGCTATGTGAAGGAATGGATTCAGTGGAAGAGTTTGGCTCTTCACACCAAGAGTAGTTGTTTTTGAATTCAAATAAAGGGATATGATCATGCTTTCAATCCTCTTCCCCTTAGATTGTAGTTGTTTTATTTATTTCATGCTTTTAATAAACGTTAGGGATGTTAATTGTTAGAATGTACATTAATTACATTTATTTTGTTCGTGCATCACGTGGAAATCTACGGATATCGGGGATCTAAACTGGCAGTGGTAAGTGAATTCTTCCTTGCTACATATATTAGCTTTTTAAGTAATCCCCCATTGCATTTATTTAACATGATTAAATCAAAACATAATTCTCGATGCATTTATTGTGGGAATAAATTAAAATATCATGCTAAAGAGTGGGGTGTAATGAATAATAATGAGAAAATAAACCGATGTGTCACATTTTTATGGAAAGGATGTGGTTTTGTGAAGAGGACAAGTGTAATTATCATTTATGATGATAGGACACGGGTTATGTGATGAATTAAGCCTTTCCATACAAGTTAAGTCCTATCAACTTTTTCTGCCACCAAACTTGCACCGACTCAATGTCAATTAATAGTTTTGAGTATAGTTTAAAATGCCATTATTTATAACTCATGCCATTGTTCTGTGTTCTTCTCATAAAACTTCCACCACTTTTTTGTAGCACCGTCCAGATTTGTCTAACACCATGGGAAAGAAGAAAAAGTCAGAACCTGAATCTACAAAGCTCCTCCTGCGCAATGCTGCCATCTCACAAGTGTTCCATGAATCAGGTTGGTTGGAATTCATTAGAATGTTTGAAGGTTTTGATGAAGACCTGGTTGATGAATTCCTTTTAAATTTTGAAGTGACATGTTCAAAAATAGGGGGTAAAAGAGTTGAGATAAACAATCATATTGTCGCTGCCATATCCGAACTCCCAGATTTTGGACTAAAAATTTTTACAAATACCCCGCTAAAAGATTTGATACCCTTATTTTATGATCATGGGGAAACTATGCTATAGATAATACTAACTCCCCAAGGTATTCAAAAAGGGATTAAGTAGGAGATTTTACCAAGTCACTCGAAAGAAGTAGCTAAATGGGTTAACAAATAATTTATCTGTGACAGGAAGCCATCAGTACTTAGAGGTGATACATTGAAAATCATGACTCACTTGAAGAAGATTCACACAAACCCTAAACTTAGGGTTAATCTACCAAAATATCTTATTGTGGTAGTTCTAAAAGTGGGACATATATATAAGAATGGAGTTGGTAAATCCACCCTTAAACACCAAGTAATCCTCCATTTGATCTCTGCACATCATGTGTTTTTCAGGACGAAGAAGAAGATAGAAAAAATGAGTCTGGGGGAAATTTCACAACAAAAGAGAATAAAAAAGGCTCTTGATCCAATCTCTTCAGCACCACCTCTAAGTGCCTAGCCTAAATTGGATTCAACTCCTAAGCCTTCGAATAAGGTACCAGAAGAATCTACATGCCAGGCTGCCCAATCCTCTGACCCTCAAATTTCAAAGAAAAAGGTTACCCCTCCTACATCTACTGTTATTTCATCTAGACCCAGAAGGTATTGTACTACTATGAAACCTATAGTTCCTTAGTCTGCACCATCCCCTCTAGATTCCACCCCAATTATAGAAGAGATTGTTGAAACTGATATTCCTTCTAATTTGGAAAATTAGTCAAAAGTTGATGAGTTTACTACAACAATTCCAGAGGAAAAGAGCCTGTATGATGATATTCCAGATGTTTTTGCAGCTCCACATGATGATATGTCAGACGTTCTTGTAGATCTGGAAACTAATTTTGAAGCTCCGAAAATGCATGTAGTGCTGGAAACAAAGACTAGAGCTCCAAAAATTGTTGCAATGGAGATCGGTGGTGAGGAACCACATGGATATGAGGTGTTGAGGAGTTACTAGGATGAAATTTCCTCTTTGAAAGAGTAGTTGAAAGGTATGGAAGAAAATAATTCGTCTTTACAAGAAAAATTTGTACAAAGAACTGTAGAGAAGGTTAAGGAAATTACTACTTTAAAGGTAGAAGTTGGTAGTCTCAAAAGACAAAGGAATATTGGTCTCAAAGCATGGAATGATCTATCGACTCATTTTAACAAATTTTCTCTTCGAAATAAAGAATTGGAAAAGGAAAACAAGAAACTTAAGGAAGAGATTGAGATCAGTACAAGTGATAAAAATAAGTTAGAATCTATTTTAGACTTTGTTTTTCCTATGGTTTATAAACTTCTATCCTATAGGAAACCCTCCTCTGTTTACAATATGTTTATTCAAGAATAGTTTTATGCCTAGAAATTGATGAGGATGTGTAGTATGGAACCCTATGAGGCCCCAAATGGAAAACATTTCTTGGAAATCTATCAAAAGTGTACTCCTGAGATTCAAAATCTAATGTGTGAATTTTACCTTCATAATATGTTGGTTACTAATGTTCTTGATTTATTCATTCATTTGTCTGTGGGGGAATTTCAGTTAAAGGCTTTTCAATCATTCCTTAGAAACCAAATTGTATGGGGTGAGAAAACCAAACTTTTCAATCAGACAACTCAAACTATAGGTTTCTACATCAAACCTACCCATCACAACGATGTGTCTATCAAGAAAGGTTTCAGGTCTCTTTACTACCAATCTGGCATAGGAAAGAATACTTCAGAGGCTTTAGTGAAAGGTATTAAGGATTTTGAGGTTTACAGTTGACATCATTTTGGTAAAGCATTACAAGCTTATGATAAATGGTGGGATACATTGAGCCTACCATTGAAATGAAGGGAAGTGATATCTCCCCAAAAACTGAATTAAAGCATGAGGATGGGGGATGCACTTGTTGAAATCATCAGTTAGAGCATGAGGAAAAAGGTGAGAAAGAATATAATGATGAATGGATTAGAAAACAGGTGAGACCACCCCTTATCTTGAGTCCTATAACTACCTGGTAGAATAATGTTTCCCAATCACACGATAGCTTTACATCATGGGAAGAGGTTATCTTGAACACTCCGAGGTGTAAGGTCACAAAGAAACAATATGCAGACTGGTTCGAATAATATGATTTGTCACAACAGTTGGTACAAATATCAGGGAAGATATGCATTTGCATAGGGACATGCAAAAGGTAAAGTGCAGGGGAGATGATGAGTGCATTATTTGACTTATTATATCATCTATGTGGCTATTGATTTGTTCTTAAACATGTTAATTAGTGCATGGATGATGTCTTATATAGCTATATCCTAGTGAGGATGATGCATTTCTCTTGTTTTTGTTTCATGCAAACTTTTGACCATATAAATTCCTATGTGGTGACATGTGCTAGATAATAATGAGCATTTGCTACCAATTTTGGGAAGTTTTAATTAAGGGAGCCGAGTCTTTTATTCATCATGCCATCAAGGAGATTTTTTCCGTAACCAGTCTACAAACAAAAATCATGTTTTTAGCTATATCATAGGATTTCAATGAGCTTTAATAAGGATATTATTGGTTAAGTTTGGTGCTTATAATCATGGCATATTTTGTAACTAATTGTGTCTATAAAGACACCTTGTTGAGAACAATTTCAATGGTTAATAATAGTAGTTTTACAGTATAGTAATCTATCAATTAGTATTTACTTTCAGTTTCATGCTAAAATATGTCTTGGAACTTATTTGAATTAATATAGTCGATGCCGTTTTGAATATCACTTGGTGTTAAAATTACCTCCATCCCAAGGAAGAGCAAGGGCCCACTCGACCAAGGCGATTGGAGGATTTATGTTTCATGCATTCTGATTATCTTTGATAAGTTCTAGTTTCATGATTTGATTTGAATTTTTATTTGGATACAATTATATATTTGAATGTAGTTACTTACCTCCCTACTTCGAGCATATTTCAATTCAGTGTGTGTATTTTAATTCGGTGTGTGCATTTTGAATTCCATTAGATTATTTACTTATAGTAATGTTGTTTCAGTTATTTCAGTAGCTTACTTGTATTTCGTTTTAGTAATTTAGCATTAAATTTCCTTTCCATAGATTAGAAAAGGAAACAAGAGGACAAACACCAACCAAAATTCCCCAAAAGGAACCACCAAAAATACTGAGTTGCATAAGACTTCATTGCATACAAAATAGGACACACATCCATGGTTTTATAATGACACTAACAATTAAATTTGTTAGTTAAATGATTGGAGAATACAATGACCCATCATTCTCTATTCCATATGCTACTAGTATTCCTATCTAACCATCTCAACCTCTTAACACACGTATCAACGCTCATCATTTACCACAAAAACTTGATCAATCACATCATGTTCTTATTTCTCAACATCAATCATTACAACAACTTATCCAATCTCAACCCATGACATATATTAATCCTTCTCAAACGATTCCCCAAACACCCTCACATCAACAAACTTATCAACCACCTTATCAAGCTACTTTCCATTCCACACAATCACAATCCCAACCAATCATCACAACAAATGATCCCATACATGCCCTAATGAATAGGATTTCTAGCATTGAGGCTACTACCTTAGGGCCCAAGGTCACATTATCTTACGAAAAAATCATTAACGATCCCATTCATCAGTCGATTCCAATCAAACCTCACCCCCATTGGGAGCATCCCAAGTTTACCAAGTTTAACAGCAAGGAAGATCCCCAACAACATCTCCACACAGTTAAGCATGTGTGTTACCTTATCACACATGATCAAGATCTTATGATTCACACCTTCCCCATATCCTTGTTCGGTCTAATAGTAGATTGGTACAATGGAATTCCTCAACATTCCTTATTCTCCTTTACCCATCTCACGCAATTGTTCCTATAGAACTTTTCAATTAATATTGCAATAAAAATCACTATCAATGACTTGTACGTCATTAAATAGTTTGATGACGAGTCTATCGTAGATTTTGTCACTCAATGGTATGGCATTATAAGACAATTGTAATTTAATCTTCAAAAAACTGAACTCATTAAGCTCATCTCATGTTCTTGTGTGAAGTATATTTATTCTACATTGCAAATCCAATCTTTCCAAACATTTGAAGAAGCCTTCACCATGGATCATAAAATAAAAACTTGTGTCATTGAGCAAGGCCAACTCAAGCTTCGATCAAACAAGCCCAAGATCGAGTTCATCAAACCCACAACCCATAACGACAAGTCTAAAACTACCCCCAATACCATCATCATTCATTCTCCATACACATCCGCCTCTCGCACATAGTCTTTGCAAAGAGCTTCTAGACCATCTCCTAACTATACCCACTTAGGGGAATCCTATAGTTTGGTATTTAACAAGTTGATGGTAGTACACTCCATACAACTTCCTCCCATACGACCCGTGGAAAACTCGCGACCCAAACCCACTTAGTATCAAAAAGGCCACTATTGTAAATATCATCGAGTCAAAGGTCACGACATTGAGAAGTGTCATTCCTTTAAATATCACAACCAACAACTTCTAAATCAAGGGGATATCCAAATAGAAATCTCCAACACTTCACCTAGCCAACCCCTTGACAAAATTAAGAAACTGTTTCCCAACCACGCGCCAAAAAATAAAGCCACCCCTTATACATATCAACTACCAAATTCTCACACCATTAACACCATTAATCATAGTCTTATCTCATCAACGACTCCACCTGCTCCTACCTTAGGCATTATTCCCACCTCTTATTCAACACCTATCATATCCATGACTACCACACCTATGTCAACTTATATTACCTGTCCTATAACTATATCTACTCCTACCCTTACCACATTTGTATCAAATTTGACTATACCTCCTACTTCATCCACTTCTACCATGCCCCAATCTATCACATCAGATTCATCTTTAACACCTATTTCGGTACCAATGATATCCACATCTATTCTTACACCTCTAATGTTTATTCCTTCACCCACATCTACATCAAACACACCTATTACTACATCTACATCAATCATTTCCACATCAACTCTAACTACACTCATTTCTATGACATATACCTCTACAACCCCACTTACAAATATCTCAACACCTATCTCAATGTGTGTACCTACATCTTTACATATGAATACATCATCCATTCCATCACAATCTTTTATGATCACTCCTTATCTAACATCTATTCATATGTCTACAACTATAACCTCTGCCATACCAGTCACATTCTCTCAATTTGTGAATATATCAATGATACCCCTTGAAAAATTCATGAAAAAAGCACATCCACCTAAGAAAAACAAAAGGGGTAGTCATTATCCCTCTTCAAAATCAATTGTTCTACATCAATCATTCCAAAACTTACACCACAATATTTAGATCCACCAGATGAGATTATAGTCATCCCCCCTAAGGATGAATTTTCTCAATCAAAATCCAAGACTCTTGGTAAGCACCCCAAAATTCTCCCATACACCCTTGTAAGAAATCATACCTTACCTCTCTTTAGCAATCCAATATTATGAAATCCATCCTAGGCACACCATCATCTATTTTAGAGCCAAACCCTTCATCTAAGACATCTCTCAATGATCAATCCATATCCAAACAATCTAATCCTCCTCCTAAATTTGATTCATCTTTTAAGACATATAATTCACCCATCCGATCTACATATGCACCCATACAACCTAAAGCCAAGTCAAAATATCCTATTAAGACCCACTATCTTCCTTCCAATACTTCGATTGGGTCCTACTCACATACCTTTTGACATTTAATCTGAATATATGCCATAATGCTTCCTACAATTATATCCTTTAATCCACATAGTAAGAAGCCATCATGGTTCAATCCCAATTGTATATGTGCCTATCACCGTACCCCAGGTCATGACATTGAGCATTGTAAGGCCTTTCAGATGATCGTCCACAATCTTATTGATAAGGATGGATTTTTCATTCAGATAAACCATCCTTCCTCACCTACCACAATGAATCTAATTCCTATCCTATCCATTGGGTTTCTTAAGACCCCTTCATCTACATCACCCCTTAGCATTTCTACTGCACATACATTCCTCTGCAAGAGGATTCTTCTTTATTCATCGATACTATTTTACCTATCAATCATCTCTATGATCCCCAACCATCTATCCAATCCAAATATAAAGTTATAATCAACAATCCCATCCAATCCCCTTTGCCATACACATGCTCTTCCACATCCAAATTGCCCCATATGACATAGTCTCTTTCGCTAGGGGAGAACTTTCCCTTCATTTTTGATCTTCTCATCCATGTATCCTATACAAATCAATGCATTCCAGTGCTTACTTTGACATTGGGGAACTTCACTTTTGTTTCATTTTAATCTCATTCGATCTTATCCAACCCATCTATTTATCACCTTAACCCACATTTGTGGCTATGTTTGTGCCTCTCTCGAGGCACCATTGTTTTTACCCTAAGCTCACCTTTGTGGCCATATTTTTTCCTCCTTTGAGGGACAATTCATCTTTATTTTCATCAAAGTTTACCATTGTGGCCATATTCATGCCTCTTTTTTGGGCACCATCTATTTCCATATTTTCCCCTCTCTTGGGGGACCATCTACTCGTCTTGTTAAGGAAGCATGTTCTCTTTGCTTCCTCAGAGTTAGCACATAGATTTTTTTTATCTTCACTAATTTATCTCGTCATATCCCATACTATCAAGCTATCATCCTATCTCGAGTGTGACTTTAATCAGAAAATTAAGTGGAATTTCCCTCCCTTGATGGTAAACTAGAAGTGGAACCTCTTAATGCTTTGCACTTGCAACCATTATACTATTAGCGTCTTTCAGTAAGCTCTTAGTCATATCCTTACATTATCCTGTAGACACCTATTTTCAGTATAGCACCCCTTCGTCATCTCACATTCATCCAATTTTCTATTCTCGCATCTCTTTCTCTTAAATTAAATAAAATCTTATTTATTTGCTCACATTATTTGATTGATTATCAATGGGCTCCATATGGACCCATTTGATAATTCAATTTTTGGCATGATCCCCCATCTCTCACAAATTATTTAATTCATAATGCATATCTCCGACACTCATTTTTTAAAATGAAATCTTTATCTCACCCCCATTCAAATCATGCCCCCCACTTTGCCTAATAAGTCAAACTATGGGACCCACGTGATCACATCATGTCTTCTAACTAGGGTTAACTTACCTAACCCTGACTACTTCTTAACCTCAGTCTAACCACACTCTTAAGCTATAAATATGAGTTCTCCCCCTCATTCAAAAAAAAGGAGAGAGGCGAACCATAGGTGGAAAGACTTAGGCTAAAGTGAGTTAGCACTAAGGGTGTGTGAAATATTTGCTTGTTGAAGCTTTGAAGGAGAAAGCTCTGACAATGTCTCTTATCTTGCCATCTTGATGCCCGGTTCATTTCCATAGCAGGACATAAGCTAAGTATTTTTGTTATTTCAGTTGCTTGTCATTTTTACTACTGTTCACGATCTATTATTATCTTTTTTGACATGGGGGTTGACATCCTCCAAGGGAGTTAAAATCCTCTTGGAACTGGTACCGTCCGGGAAACCCCCGCATATTGTGTTCTAATCTTATCTGGTTTAGTATTGCAAATCTAGCTTCTTGATATCATGCATATATTTTCGTCGCACCCATATCATCCATCACCATCTCCAAGGTACTAAGCCCTTGTATACTCGACGTTCTCTCGTGTTTCTTGATTATTCGTACACTCACCTAGAAAGGAAGTTGGAAACGCAGATCAACATTTGGCACGCCCGGTGGGACCCGATCCAAGATCTGGGAATATTTGTTTGTTTTGTCCTTTTATTTTGTTAGCATATGGATTTACTCGCATGTAGATGACATGCGACAGTGTGGGAATGAAGTCCCTCCTTAATGAAGGTGAGGCTGCCTTTATTGAAAACCAAAACTGTATTTACATCTGTACATTCAAAATTATATGTGGGGGGTATTTTGGAACATCAATGGAAAGAAAAGTGAATGAGGGAAATGGAATAGAATGAAGGAAAGAAGTGAAATGGAATGAACTGAAAGAACATGCAAGAGTTAGGTAAAAACAGAGCCTAATATTGCATGAAGTGGAAAGATGAATAACCAACACAAATAAAACAGAGTTTGAGTTAGCCAAACAAGAACGTGTAAAAGGGAACACACATGAGCAAGTAGATAATCAGAGCTTGATCACTGTGAACTAGGACAACCGATTAATAACATTGACAATAAGATCAAATATAATATTTGCATGCAAGATTCAAACACCTAACATCTAATGAACATAAGAACATCAAATATTAAAAGAGACAATGAATGAGACACAAAGCTCGTATTTCATTAACTCCAAAATGTTTTTCACAAAAGAACACAAAGTTTCTTCCTGAAACAAAGCTTGCACACAAAATTATTCTTCTCCTCTCTCAAATTCACCCTTACAAATGAGCCCCTCACTTCCTTTTATAACCCAAAAGTTGGTTACAAAGTAGTTAGTGTTTTAAATGCACATTAAATAGGGCACTTAAGTGACTTTGAATTTTTCAACCAACTTTTAAAAAGTGACTAAAAATAGAAACCACTTAAGTTAAAAAGTCATAAAAGAAATGGGCACATGTGGACCTCACTTAAATGACTTGGACGCACACATAGACATCCTAGTCAGCAATGCGCCACCTAGATCAAGACACCTAGGATTAGTGCCTTATCCATTGGGCCAAGAGTCTGCCTATTCCAGTCGTACGGAAATGAACTCATTGACCGTGCTCTGCAATCCTCCAAATGACACGAGTGCCGAGCTTGAAACTTGAGCAATTCATCCACCCCTTCGTCCGAGCAACATCCTGGTGTGAGAAAGTTCATCTTCATTCGTATTCCCATTCACAATTACACACAATTCTCCACATGCTCTGAATAGCCTTCCATGATGAATTATTCATTTGTTGCGAGACTGTAGTCGTTACGCCACCTTGGCTTGTCAGAATTCAACTCTTAATCTTTTGTCATTGAGAAGATCTTGAAGAGCCAAAATTACAATTCACCTCCTAGAGTTATGTCTTTTGTCTTTGTCACCATCCCAAAATGTTAGCATTCTGATTCACTCACGATCGTCCAATTCGAGAACAGAACAACTTAAAGATTGGCCGATGAAGTATTGTGCACACTGCTAACTGAGAGTTGACAGGGACACGCTTGAATGATGTGGCCTTGCTTGATGATCTGCACAATTGCACCTGTCGTTGGTCTTGGTTTGTCGATGAATAGATCCACCAAAATGATCAAGTGAAAAATTTATGTAGACAAGATTCTCCCATTATCGATCTCCGCCGATAACAATGACTTTTGACTCCGAAGAGACCAATGCCAATAGCTACGACTTATACCGCATAATGAGGAAGTTAGGGGTTGCTTCTATTTCGAAGCCGTTGGAGTTGAATTGCCACACTATGCAGGTTTCGTGGTGCATCCATGCAAGTGATGACCAATTTAGAACAAGCGTTAGGAAAATTGTGACTCGCCTTCGGTTGATATGCGATCGCATAATCGACCTATATTAATGTGTCCCAAGTTGGTATCGATGATGTCATCATACATTGAATGGAGCATCGAGGTGAGTAGAATGCCCTGGAACCTATACCGCAACAACATTTTGTTTGGAGATGACATGACTGTGACAGAAGCGTGATTTCCTGGCTATTACTTCCATCTTACAAAACTACATAACTCGCCTGTAAAACTGCCTTGGGAAAATAGCAAATCTTGTCTTGAGAAGTTCTCTTTGCATGATGAACTATATTAAGGCACCAAAAGTTTGCGTGTCAGAAGGTTTTTCCCCAATCAAATTCTTTAGTCAAATATTAAAGGTCAAAGTTGACTCTTCTGAAACTGCTAGGAAAATGCAAGTGTAAAATTGTGAAAATCCCGTTTGGTTTGAGCCTGCGAAAAATAACAAACGTCACCCTGAGCATCTACAACTTGTCAAGGAAACATATGAAGGTGGGAAGAACTGAACGAAATAATTATTTTCTCTTGAAGATCATCTGGGTTCAAAATATCAACTCTTGAAGTGAAGTCACCTTGACAGGCTAAAAAATGCGCGTGCAACGAAATCATGCAAACTGCATTTTATTTGGCTCCGTGAAAAATATCAAACAAAGTGCTGTATGTTTGAATTTTTTCAAATAAGTACATGAATCTGGTACAAATTCAAAAAACCAAACCGTTTCTCTTGACGATCATCTGTGCTCAAAAAAGGGATTCTCAAAGTAGGCCTTCCGCCACACTGAAACTGCATGCGCGACAAAAACAAGGGAATTGGGTTTTTCTCGGGTTCATGAAAAATATCAAATGAGGTGCTGCGCATTTGAAATTTGGCAAAGGATTACATGAAGTTGGGAATAATTCAACAAATCAAACCTTTCTTCCCGACGATCATTCAGCTTCAAGATATTGAGCTCCGAAATTGATTACGTCGACGGATAGAATCCGCGTCACATTCTTTGCGCATCTATTGTTTTCTTTATTAAATTTGTTTTTCTTTGCGCCGATATACATCAGTAATGCATTTTAATGCATGTTATTTTTGTCTGAATTCTTCTCACCAATGAGTGATAAAAATGATATATATATTTTAATTCTCGTTGCTTCTCTACGTGCCTGATATCTTTGGATTGATGCGTGGAAGATCATATCTTTATACAAATGTGTGGAAATGAGTTGCCTTCAAAACAACTATTTCTTTCCTCTTGCGAATGCGTGGCCTTCAAAACAACTATTTCTTTCCTCTTGCGAATGTGTGGAAGTGTGTCGCTCTACCCAATGCATGGAGATCTATTTTTGTTAAACTATCTTCTTTCCTTTAAAACAAAACAAATTTCTTCCGAGTGTTCTTCCTTCCTTCCCCCACACGTGGAAAGGATTCTTAGCTGTGTGGACTGGTTTTTATCCTTTGCTATGGCCTTTGCTTGGACTGTGTAGGAATGGTTTGACTCGTTGCGTGGACAACTATCTCCGGCATTGAATTCTTTTATTTGGCAGAGTGTGGACTATGTGAGCTTGGTTTGGTTAATCTTTCCTTCTTCCCACATAATGGATGTCTTGCACTCCTTCAATGCGTTGACACTTGATTTCTTCCCACAACGTGGTCTTCTTTGCATGCGTGGTTGTTTGCTTTATTTCTTTTTTTTTTAACTATTATTGCTCAAGTTTTATGTTGTCCCAATGTGTGGGAAGAGGGAAAAAAAGTTTTTTCTTTTGGACTGTTCTGAAAAAAAAGTAGAGAAGCTTACAGTAGTTTCTATTTTGTTTTATCTCTGCTAAAACTAATTTCTTTCTTGGCCTACGTGTATTTGTGGGGCTCTAAACGCCTGTTGTGTGGAAAGCTTTGTTCTCTTTTCTTCTGCAGGTGTAAGACACCTTCAACTTGTGTGGACACTCCTCTTTTCTTGAACTGCATAGACTATGGCTAAGGCAAATGTGTATGGCTTTGACTCTGACTACCTGGTGAATGCATGGGAGCTGTAAAAATGTGGCTTTGTTCTTCCTTTGCTGGTGTTTGTTTGGATTTTGATTAAACTTCCTTGCATGCACAACTGATGTATCTTCCTTCACAATGGCGTGAGTTTCTCTTGCATTATGGGATGTTGACAAAATATTATGTCCTTTAGAAGAAATAAGAAGCAATCGGAAAAGCTTCGCACGAATTTTTACAACGAGTTTGATGGAGGAAGTTATGAGGATTGATCCAACTTCTTCTCTTCCTGGGTAGTGGACTTAAGTGCCAGGGGGAAATGGGGAAAGCAACGGCCAATTGCCAATGGGAATGGCAAAGTGGGCTGGCAATCCCCGTTCAATTTCCCCATGTGGGAAATTGGGAGATTTCTTGCCTGTTAGCCAATCCATGACTTGGCAAATGGTGGAGAAAATCCCACAAGTGGGAAATTTAAAGAAAATTGCCAAGAAAGGGGAAATCCTGGTTCGGGAAGCCAAATTGGCATTTCCGGCAGTTGGAAGCATAAGCTTACTTCCCCGATAATAAATTTTTTTCGAACGAACTTTTAATTTATATTTATTTAATTAAATACTCTCAAGTTATTTAAAAATCAATTTTATAAAACAAAGAGTAATTAATTAATTAAATATTAATTAATTAATTTTAATGCGATTTAAAGCCTAGCGGGAAGAGTTCTCGCCCGAAAAGGACGAAACGAAGACCGAAACGATCACAAAAATGAGACGATCGCGATGAGGGCAATGAACCACGCAAAGTAACAATTTTGAAAAATTTCAAAATTTTCATTTTTATTTTTTAAAAATAATTTTGCAAAGTCAAAATTAGTTAATAACATATTCGCCTCATGCAGGTTTGGTGTTATCTTTGTCTGTAGCGGAGGTTTGTGTCGTCTTCAAGGTAATTACTTTTCTAGTGTTTAATCGGCCTGGTAATAAGATTGCATGGGAAACAAGTCCAGAAACTAATCTTATTGTATTGCTTTTATTTGCGATCTTAGTTGTATAATAGATATAAATATTTTTTACTTTCAACGTCCGTTACTTGACCTAATAAAATATGTCGATATATTCATCTAGATCTTAATTTCTAATTATGATCTCACATTTCAAATTATACCAATCTATAGTTATTTATTTTAAAACCTAATAGACAATATTTATTTATTTAAATCAGCAAAAAAAATTAAAAACAAAACAATGGTAATAATTATAAAAAAAATAAACATTAAAAAAGGAAAAAAATCCTCAACTACCCCATACAACCCATCCCCATAACTATTTCCCACCACTCAACTCTCCTACGAGCTCCCATGCCATTTTTCTCTCCATCCGAGCCACCATCTCCTTTCCTGGTCCCGAGCTCCTTACCCACTCCACTCAGCCACTCCCTTATCCCGAGCTCGAGCTACCCCCTCTGCGAGCATCCACCTTACCTCTCCCTCACGAGCTCCCTTGCTCCTCACGACTTTACCACCACACGTCATCTCAACCTCCATTCCTCCCAGCAAACTCCCCATCGGCCACCACACTCCTTCTCCCCACGAGCTTCCCTTTCGCCTTCTTCTGCCGCACCTCTCCTTTCCTTCCTCCCATCTTCTCTGCCTCAGCCGCGTCTTCTCAACCTCCCTTCCTCCCACACCTACGTTGCACTCTACTTGCACGTCCACCAACTCTCCTCTGCCCACGCTACTATCCCCTTCTCTCCCTTCTACTCAACCACTCCATCCTACTCCCCACCGCTTCCCTCACCGCAATCCTCGTTGCTCTGTCAACACTGCACGCACTTTCCACTAACCCGTCTTTTCCCTCCACACCGATTCCAGCTTTCCCACCACCACACTCCTTCCCACATCCCTTCTCTTCACCTCGCTGCCTCGGCTCCCATAATTCTTAGCCGATGCCTCCCATCTCCTTTACCTCACCGCCTCAGCTCCCACAATCCTCCCGACGCCTCCCACTTTTCGCTGAGTTTTTTGCAAGGGCTCCCAACTCTCCCTCTGCCCGAGCTCCTGTCCCCCATTCCTACCTAACACTCCACACCTCTTCACGCACACGGCCGCTCCTCGGCTGACTCGACCACTTTTCCACCTGATCACAGTATAAAATCCATGATATCGATGAAATTTCAACCTTAAAGCTGAGTACAATTGAGCTTATTAGTGCTACATAACTATAACATCAAACATTGAACTGTCTTCACGTCTCAAACCGATTCAGCAGGTGGGTGGGATGTTTCACATTGGCAACCTGTAGATATTGGTTCTGAATCTAACCTCTATTCACACGTATTACTTGATCATCACTTGGGATATTGTTTTTCACCTAGTTATCGTGAAGATCCCTACTATTTTTGTTAATTTTAGTCGCAGTACTCTCATCAACGTATGGTGTAATTATGTCGAGAGGCATTCTCATTTATATATATATATATATTGAGTGGAGGAGTCTGATGTCGTGCCCGTGAAATTGTGTCCGTGATATTTATTTTTAATTTGTAAAATTTGCGTGGAGAAGTTACAAAACACTTTACAGTTAAATTCTCGGTGTGGGAAGTAAATAATTTAATTTGTTAAATTCTCGGTTGTGGGGAAGTAAATAATTTAAAGGTAAAAAATATTTTATTAAATTAATTTTATAATTTAAAGGTAAAAAAACACTTTGGTAATTTAATTTTTTAAAGACTAGTAATTTAATTTAACTTTTGTAATTACTAATTTAATTTAAAATTAAAGTAAAGAGGGTGTGGGGAAGTAAATAATTTAATTTGTTAAATTCTCGGGTGTGGGGAAGTAAATAATTTAAAGGTAAAAAATACTTTAGTGAATTAATTTTTTAAATTATCCGGTTAGTAATTTAATGTGTTAATTTAAAAACTATAATGTTTAAATAAATAAATAAGTTTAAATATGCAATATATTATTAGGTAAATAATTTTTAATTTAACTTTAGTTATTTACTAATTTAATTTAATTCTTGGGGAAATTACATAAATTAAAGTAAATAAATTGTTTAAACAAGTAAAAAACATTTTTAATGTGTTAATTTAAAAACTATAATATTTAAATAAATAAATAAGTTTAAATATGCAGTATATTATTAGGTAAATAATTTTTAATTTAACTTTAGTAATTTACTAATTTAATTTAATTCTTGGGGAAATTACATAAATTAAAGTGAAGAGGGTGTGGGTAAGTAAATAATTTAAAGGTTAAATAATTAAAAAAAATACTTTAGTAAATTAATTTTTTAAATTATCGGATGTGGGGAAGTGAATTATATTTAAAAATTAAAGTAAATAAATTGTTTAAACAAGTAAAAAATACAATTTAAAAACTATAATGTTTAAATAAATAAATAAGTTTAAATATGCAATATATTATTAGGTAAATAATTTTTAATTTAACTTTAGTAATTTATTAATTTAATTTAATTCTTGCTGAAATTACATAAACTAAAGTGCAGAGGGTGTGGGGAAGTAAATAATTAAAAAAAATACTTTAGTAAATTAATTTTTTAAATTATCGGATGTGGGGAAGTGAATTATATTTAAAAATTAAAGTAAATAAATTGTTTAAACAAGTAAAAAATATTTTTAATGTGTTAATTTTAAAAACTATAATGTTTAAATAAATAAATAAGTTTAAATATGCAATATATTATTAGGTAAATAATTTTAAGTAATAAATAAGTTATTAAAAACAGTTACATAACTTCCCCATGCATTATAATAATTTAATTTCTTCCTTACAAACAAACCCGGATTGGAAATTGTGACATGTTCAATAACGTGATAGTAAGATCTTATTCTTTATGTTTCATTTCAGTATAATTCCTTATTTTAGATAGAACATTGCTCACTGCATAATTTAATTTGTTCCTTACAAACAAACCCGGATTGGAAATTGTGACAGGTTACAGTGTTTTATATATTTCAATTTTATTTTTGGGATTATGTAATAAATTCTTACCTTACATGATATTGCAGGAAATGGAGACATGATTAACATAACTTTGACACACTCCAGGATTATTAATTAATATGATATAGGTATGAAATTTATAAAAAAATTATTATTAAAAAATATATTCAATGTCTTTTTCACTTTGATGTTTAGGTTTGATATGTATTTTTAAAAGTTACTTTATGAATTTATATATATTTAAATTTATATCAGATTTAATAATTTTGAATGAAAAGAAAAAAAACCAATTGAGATGTATTACTAAAAGTTACTTTATGAAATGAAATTTATATCCTATTTAAATTTCTATCTTGGTAAAATTTATTAATTTTGAAAGAAAAAAATATACTTGAAATTTTGAGTAATTTTTAAAAAAATGTAGACATTGTAAGCTGAATTGTTTAGAAAAAGATTCCGGTTGAGATGTATTATTAAAACAATATTTCTATGTGCCCAAGACAATTACAACTTTAATAATGTTTGTATTTTTATCAACCCATATATTGAATAAAATTTTTCCTACACGTTAAACAATATATTTCATGTTTAATATAGGTTTCCATATTCCCTGACATAGAAAACCAACATTTCTATGTGTAGATGGTAATTATTACTTTATTAATGTTTGTATTTTTAATAAACCCATGTAAAAATATTTATTTTTATTTTAACAAGTTATTTAAATAAAACTTTTAAATAGTTATTATTCAAAGTGATATGTAATTTATAATAGTAGTAACTTAGAGTGAGATGTGATAGTCTCTCTACAAACTTTACTTTTAAAAAGACAATCGGAAACATTACAATTAGAGATGTATTAGCAATATCATCTAAAAATTATAGAAACTTGTAAAATATTTCAATTATTAAGATTTTGCTTTTGTTATATAGATAATTTTTAAATAGTTCAATTATTAAGATTTTGTTTTTATTATATAGACAATTTTTAACATCTTAGTGTGCATTGTGTATTTAGAAATTAAATATTTGTACATTTATAATTTTAAGACATTGACTAATATAAATTTTTTGCAAAAAAAGAATGTGATGTTTATGAGAAATTTTTGTATGCGTATATATATCTTTACATTATTTTCATTGGGGAACATTTGTGGATATTTGTCCAACTCGGAATCTATCATTGCACGTGCTTTTTTCGATACCGGGAGCTAGGATTTGCAAATGGGATGTTTCCTGTTATGCTCTCCTAGCACGTCCTAATTTGGATGTCATCCTGTGTTCTCAAAAAGGTTTTTAAAGCAATGTAACGAGGGAAATCCCGATGTATGTATAACATATGCATCTTCTAACAATGCAATTTTTCTATAAGAAATGTCAAATATAAATATTTTATATTTCTATAGAAAAACCGTGAAATCATATTTTGTGTATGCTTGGAAAAATGTTTTAATATAAATTCTCAGGAACTATGGTTCCATCATAATGTTTTTCATTTTTATGAGTGGATGACATATTATTTTTTGTATGTTGTGTTTTTTCAAGCAATGATTAACGTGGATATGTGCATTTGAACATTTCTTTACAATGTGGTGTGTGTTTATTTCATTGAAGGACATGGATATAGTTGATTTTTGAATACGCAATTGAGAATTATTTGTTTTATATTTTTGTCTTTGATATTGTGTTATTTATGAGAGGAACATGTTGAATTGTCACAACTTGCCTATATAATAACGATTATAATTACATGACTTTGATGAAGAAATTGTGAGTTAATAGAGAATTGAGGTATTTGTAAATGTGATAGTTTGTGTCGCTTTAGTTCATATCATATTTTGGCGTCCTTCATAATTTTTACATTCTCTTTACTATATGATTATTCCTATTACATGCACATGGAGTTTTAAATAATATAAATAATTAGGTGATTTTATGAAAATACTTTAAAGGCATGGCTCCACCAAGATTAAATTTGAAAATGAAGAGAAAGAAATAATATCAAAGAGAATATCAAGACAATATCGCAGAAGAAGACACAAGAAATGACGATACACAATAGAGACAAAGGAAACGTTGAAATGATAATGATAGAAGAGCATTTGCAGAACGGAGGGTTGAATTGAAAAATGAAGAAATAGATGCAGAGAGACACAACATGCAAATAACCTGATGACAATTCGTGCACAATCGTCTCAAGATGACTCACATGTATCACGATAAGGATACAAGGACAGATTCGTACAGATCCGGTTGCTTGAGGAGAAAGATGAGAATGTGAGGATTTACTTGCATTATTTATATAAAAGATTTTATAAATTGCATAGTGTTTTGAGTGTGTTGGTGAAAAAACTGTTATAAATCAAACAAAGGTCATTAGATATGAATATGACAACACTTTTTTCTAATCTCCTATTCTCTTAAATTCATAGAATTCTTTTGACTAGTCTTGCTAATGGACAACTGGATAATAGAGTTGATTTTATAGTACATGTACGTGGATTTTTTAGTTATATAAATAATTACAAAATTTGTTGAAAATATTAGATAGGTGGGAACTGACCCCCGATAAATTTGAAACTGAAGATGAAAGAAGAGCATATCGAGAGGAATATCAAAGACAATATCGCAGAAAGAAGACAACCAAGAAATGAAGAGATACAAATGAGCGGAACTAAAGAGAAACGGTGGAATGATAATGCTTTAGAAGAGCATTTGCAGAACGGAGGGGTTGAATTGAAAAATGAAGAAATAGATGCAGAGAGAGACAACATGCAATAACATGATGGACAATTCGTGCACAATCGTCTCAAGATGACTCACATGTATCAGATAAGGATACAAGGACCGATGCGTACAGATCGCGTTTGTGGAAGAGACGATGAGAATGTAGAGGATTTACTTGCATTTATTTATATAAAAGATTTTATAAATTGCATAGTTGTTTTGAGTGTGTTGGTGCCCGGTGAAAAAACGGTTTAAATAAAACAAAAGGTCATAGATCGGGAAATGAAAACACTTTTTCTAATCTCTATCTCTTAAATTCATTATCATTCATTTGACTGTCGTGATAATTGTTTACAACTTGGATCAATATATGATGAGTTCATTACTGTACGTGGATTTTTAGTATATAATAATTACAAAAAATTTGTTGGAAAATCATTATAGGTGGACTCGACCACGGATTAAATTTTGAAAATAAGATGAAAGAAGAGACCTATCGAGAGATACAAGCAAGAAATGAGATGCACACGAGAGGAACAAGGAACTTGAAATGATAACGATTAGACAAAGGTTTCGCAGAACAGAGGGCTGAATTAACAAATGAAGAATTGGATGTTAAAAAGACGACAACCTGCAAAATAACATGACAATAATTTGTGAACGATCATCTCAAGATGACTCACATGTATCAAGAGCAAGGTTACAAAGACAGATTCGTTTCAGGTCAGTTTGCAAGAGGAGGAAAGACTACATAGACAAGAACTTCACCGCGAAGCATCTCAGAGGAATTATCGTAGAATGGCTGGTAATGTTGAAGCTAATTCTAGGGAAGAAAATTCAATATCGATGGATTGTGTGCTCGAAACACCAGAAAACTTGGCCCAAGATATAAATATATGTAAACTATGCAAAATATATGTAAACTGGGCAAAATGTCGTGGTGAATTGGCTGACATGTTGCATCAAATAGGATTGCCTACTATTTTTTTCACATTGAGCGCGGCTGATATGTATTGGCCTGATCTACATGCATTAATGCCTGGAACACCGCCGGATAATCCACGAGAAGCGCAAAATTGGTGAAGGAAAAATATCATCGATTGTCCACATATAGTGGCACATTATATGCACCTGCAACATACACTTTTCCGAAAGGAGGTATTACAAAAAGGAATGAAAGTTAAAGATTATTGGTCTAGATATGAATGGTAGCATAGAGGTTTGCCACATGTGCATGGATTCATATGGTTAGAAGGGGCACCGAATATGGACAACCTTGATTGGAATGATGATTTTCAATGTGGAAATGCTGAAAAATACTTCCATTCTATTGTCCATGCATGGAATCCTCGGGATGACCCGCACCAACAAAACATACAGGTAATTTATCGATTCTCATCGAGTCTATGATTTATATAGAATTTTTTCGTTCTCAAAATATATTGTTTATTCTTATGTTCTATGTTACAGGTCTACCAAAATTTTATGCAACATCCGTGTCCTTCGAAATACAAGACAACTGACACAATTCGATATGGAACGTGACTATGAAGAGATTCTCATAGTGTAGAACAACATACGATGTGTAGAGAGGGTGCCTGCCTACGTAAGAAAAGGGGAAAAAGTGTCTGTAGGTAAGGTGTTCAAAATTTTGAATAATTAAATTGAACTAAAAAACACATACATGGAAGAACTAATAATTGATTATTACATTTTGCAGGTATAATGCACCGTGGCCATTGAATCTCGATGGATCAAAGTTATATCAAGACTCAGAGACGGGAGATAAAAAGTTTGAACCTGTGAGAAATGATGATAGGTTAAATACACATAATCGCTACATATTACAATTGTGGAGAGCAAACGTAGATTGGCAACCTGTTCTTTCCAAACATGTCGTAGTCAAGTACATTGCAAAGTATGCAGCGAAAGCGGAGAAAAGCTCTGAAACTTATCATCAAATGTTGATGCGGATGGCAAATATTGAAAACCCGGATGAAATGGCAGCGACAGCATATAGGAGACTTCTAACCGAAACAATTGTTGAAAGAGACATTGGTGCACAAGAAACATGTCACATGTTGTTAGAGCTCCCTTTGGTAGAGAGCGGTAGAGTATTTGTCAATTTGAATGTTGCACGTGAGGTGTTCAAAAAAGTAACAACACCCGATGCAGATGACCATGAGGAACATGCAAAAAGTTTCATTGATGGGTACAAGAATAGGCCTTTTTCCATGGAAAGTGTCTCTTATTGATGCCGCTAGATCTTGGACATATAATCCAAGGAGAAAATAGGATAACAAGTGGGAGGTCAGGAGTTTTGGAGCTATTGTGAGAGTTTTCCCGAGGTTTTCCTCTGTCCCTTCGCGGGAATCTCATAAATGGGTTGATTTTTGTTGGTCAGATTTGTTGCTTTACAAGCCGTTTCGAGATATAGATAGAGATATCGGACATGATTCTAATTCAATAAGTTTAAACTGGGATTCGTTCCGTTATAATCCATGGCATGTCGAAAGGAGGATTGCAGTAGAAGACATTGAAAATAACAGTAATTCTGAAGATGAAATTAATCCACATGTTCAACAGAATACAATAGAACATGAATGGGAAATCATGTGTAGGCTTCATCATGGTCAATTTTTGCAAGCGACGGAAATAGATATGTTAGGAAGGAGAGATATTGACAGACAAACACCATGGAATGATGAATATCGAGGTGAAGAATACACAAGCAAAGCGATAAAATTCATAAGCAGCATGAAAGATAATGGGTTGGTTATAGATGATGAATTAGCCCCAAATTTCAATTGCGACACCTTGGGTGCTAAACAAAAACAAGCACTTGATATAATAATGACACATTATAATCAACATCGAAATAACATTCCATTGCTCATGATAGTTCAAGGAACAGTGGGAACAGGGAAATCGTATTTGATTGGTGCGATTCGTTGGGCACTTTTTGATGCATCATTCCCTGAATGTTCTCCTCTTCTATTGCTTGCACCAACAGGAGTTGCAGCTTTTAATATTGGTGCCTCGACCATCCATTCACAACTTCGAATACCTATTACAGATTTTGCAGAATTGGAGGGATCGAGACTTGCAACATTCCAACAAGAGATTTGCCACATAAAATATGTATTGATTGATGAAATGAGCTTCGTCGGACAAAGTTTGCTAGAAAACGTGGACTCCTGACTTCGTCAAGCATTCCCTGAAAGAGCAGACATGAGTTTTGGTGGTGTTTCTATGATTTTGGTAGGAGATTTGGGGCAACTTCCTCCTGTTACCGATAAACCACCATATGATAGTAATAGACGTGCAAAGCTGTTATGGGAAGCATTCAGAATAGTTGTTACATTGGATAAGGTATTTAGGCAAGTAGGAGAGGATGAAGACCAAAAGCATTTTCGAGAACTTCTGGCCAATCTCAGAGATGCGAATCCAACACTGGATGATTGGATGTTGTTAATGAGTAGAAGAAGTTCTGCATTAGACAAAGATAAAAATGAAGAATTCTATAATAATATTCACCTAATGGCGACAAAGATTAACGTGAATAACCACAACAACAAAAAATTGCATTCATTGAAAAGACCTGTCACATGTAGCATTACAACTAGAACAAGTACCGCCAACACACTGGCAGGAGGTCTGAATGATGAACTTGATTTAGAATTATTAATTTCTAATGATGCAATGGTTATGCTAACATCCAATCTTTGGATAGAAGCAGGTCTTATAAATGGAGCTCTGGGATATATTCGAAACATAGTATATGCACCTGGTACTGGTTCGCCGAACCCGCCAACATATGTAATGGTTGAATTTGATAGTTACTTCGGAATACCATTTGAAGATAGAACTCCGCATACCATCCCAATTACACCAATACAAAGGGGATGCACACACCAATTACCCTTACGGTTGGCACGGGCATTGACGATACATAAATCGCAAGGTTTGACTCTTTCCAAGGCTACAGTTGATATTGAAGAAAGAGAGACAATGGGGTTAACATTTGTGGCTATCTCTCGAGTGAATTCGTTGCAGAGTCTAAGAATATCTCTGCCATTTTCATATGAGCGCTATGCAAAAATGAAGAACGGAAAACTACTTTCGAAATGAAAGGATGATGAAAAAAGACTTATGTCCTTGGAATATAAATAATGTACCATATGTAGCACACATTGCATTATATGAATTTGTCATTACATGTGATGTACATTGCACATTTCAATTCGTATGAAAAAGGATTGTATTTTTTTAACTTGATAATACGGTTACTAATAAAATCCATAAGAACTTCGTGCATTATAAACCTTGATTTTTTTTGCTCATACTCATTCTCTAAAGTCAAATATGTGTTAAGTTATATAGTAATATAATTCATAAGAAAATTACATATAAGTGACTATGTTTTACGAACTAAATTCCCCCTGATTTTTCATACTTTATTTTTGGTATTGTTTTATGTATAATGCAACCCCTGCGGTTGCTACTAGCATACCTATATTCTCTAAATATATGACGTAATATATGCCGAGAGGTATATATTACATATATTTATATATTATATAAATATATAGGTGCCTCGTGAACTTCACCTCTCGGCATATTTTACATACACATAGAAACATAAACCAAAACATGGTATGTAAAATATGCCGAGAGGTGAAGTTCACGAGGCACCTATATATTTATATAATATATAAATATATGTAATATATACCTCTCGGCATATATTACATATATTTAGAGAATATAGGTATGCTAGTTATTGCACCACATCTAGCTTTTTATCAGTCCTCTTAAGTCAGACTGGACATATGACATGTAGAATTTTACCGCATGCCTAAGCTATAGGCTGTGTGGTAAACGGCTTCGTTGTCTCCCTTCATTCTCACGTCTCCCTCTTCGACTCGGTCGTTCCGGTTCTTACCTATTTCCCTTGTCGCCAACTTCATCACGTCCTCCATTCTCAGCACTACTCTCACACACATCCCGAGTTATTCCTCCCTGACGCCATTCAATATCTCCTCCACGAGCCTGATTAACCTCAGAAATCCACACCCAGTTGTCAACTCACCCAACTCCGTTACTGTCTTTCAAACACCTCCCTCTCTACGTCACAAAATTATAAGATTTTGACTCTTGATATATCCAACTATTTCCATCTCAGTTCAAAATCCACGTAAGCTTTCTAGGAAGTGCTTGTACAGTCTCTTTACAGAAGTTAGTTTACCATTCTTTTCAACACGTCTAGAAACAAAGTTTGTATCACCACAACCAATTTTTACATTTTCTCATTTCCATTTGCTGTGGTTCTCATTATGTCATTGTACAAGTGAAAGCCACGTCCATGTGCAGTCTGACCCGCCGACACCTCACTCACCTCATTAGCTTATCTTTATACCTCTAACTACCCCCACCTCACTTTCTGTCCATACCGTCCCACGTCAATTCCCTCTCCAATCACATCCCTTCCTGTCCCCTCACCGTTCCTTGGTTCCCCTACCAGTCATTCGAGGCACCTGTCGGCTGACTTATCTATTGCTAGCTCACCCTTGTTACGTGGCCATTACACATTATTCATCTTTCCAACCGCCCATACCAGCGACCTTTCCCACTAGTTAGCCACAACAGACACGTTTATAATTTCACAACTTAATCATACGTGGTTTCTTGTTTGGTTTCTCAATTTTATATTTCTACTTTCCCTTATTTATAATTTTAGTGTCACTAACATGTTTCTTCTTTCACCTTTGTATTTTGTTTTTTTTCTTCTTTCTTCCATGTTTATCTTCGTTCTCCTTCATAGTTTCGTGCATTGTTTCTAATTTTGTTTGCCTCATTTTCTTGTTTATTTTATCATTTATTTTTTCGTTTATTATTTTGTTGTGTCTTCCTTCATTTATTTTTTTATTATCTTGCCGAAGACATGGATATTGTCTTCACTTTTGCAATTAAACATTTGCATTTTTCCAATCGTATTGCGACATGTGTATTTAAATGAGGCTGGGCTATAGTTTTAGCTTTTGATTTTTTTGTTCTGGCAACATTTGATTGGTCGTTGGCTTTATGTGCACTGTTCATTGAAAAAACGTAGCAGTTATGAAACATTAATGCATTGACTGTCATGTACAGATTATGTCGTTTTTGACAGTTTTGAGTGGCTCGAGGAAAACGTAGGTTTGTTTCTTACAAAACCGCTTTTGAATAACTTTCTTGTGTATCGGTTGGCTCGATTTGCTCGGCTCGATCTGAAATACTGCTTTTGCAGCTCCTCCATAAAAATTCCCGTCGCTACACAGACTGCAGATTATTTTTGTCAAACCGACAACGCTCTGTTAACTGGCACCGCAGGAAATGCGATTTGGAATAAGGCGGGTGTTTTTGGATTTTTTGTCCGCCATTAAAGCGAGCTGCGTTTTGTGACCTGAGCTTTGTTTGAAGATGTTTATCAAGAGCTTCCGCGTGCAGAGCCCCAATGTGAAATATACAGAGGAAAGCATCGAGTCGGTTTATGACTATGAAACGACCGAGCTCCTGCATGAGAACACAAATGGCAAGTATGAGTGGGTCGTGAAGCCCAAGACCGTTAAGTATGATTTCAAAACTGATACGCGGGTCCCTAATCTCGGGTGAGTGAGAATATTCTCGTTTTTATATTGTAAAGATATTCTCTCTTTCGTGTACGTGAATAGTGATTTTTGCTTCAACAGTGGTTTCATGGTTTAATCTGTCTGTGTACGTGGTTTTTGGTTGCGCTTTAGGGTTATGGTTAAATCAATTTGATGTGGTTTTTGGCTGCGCTTTAGGGTTATGCTGGTTGGATGGGGAGGGAACAATGGTTGTACCCTGACCGCTGGTGTTATTGCCAATAGAGAGTATGCTTTACTTTTCTGGCCTTTTTTAAATTTAACTTCTGTTTTCTGTTTCCGATTTAGGGTTTTGATCAGGGTTTGAAGATTTCTCTTTGTTTTGACGAATTTGCAGGGGAATTTCATGGGTGATGAAGGATAAAGTACAGTAAGTGAATTACTTTGGGTCTCTCACCCAGGCATCGACATGCAGGATCGGATCCTTTAATGGTGAGGAAATTTACGCGCCTTTCAAGAGCCTTTTTCCCATGGTAAAATTAAATTTGTTGCCTGAAGGATTTGTAATTTTATTTCCGCTTTGTATTTCAAGTCTTTATTTGACTATGCAGGTGGACCCTAATGATATCGTGTTTGGCGGATGGGACATAAGCAACATGAACTTGGCTGACGCCATGGCCAGAGCGAAGGTGCTCGAAGTTGATTTGCAGATGCAGCTCCGACCCTACATGCAAGATATGGTGCCTCTTCCCGGAATCTTCGACCCGGATTTCATAGCTGCTAACCAAGGCGAAAGGGCAAATAATATTATCAAGGGTTCCAAGAAGGAACAAGTTCAACAAATAATTTAAGACATCAGGTGAGGCTGCTCGACTAAGCAAATAATTCTTGTTTCTTTCGAATTATTAACCAGTGTTTACCAATTCTTTGGATTTTTGCAGGGAATTCAAGGCGAAAACAAAGGTCGAGAAAATTGTCGTCCTCTGGACAGCTAACACGGAACGATACATCGACGTTATTATAGGGCTGAACGATACAAAGGAGACACTTTTTGCATCTCTAGAGAAAAACGAGTCTGAGATCTCTCCATCGACCCTTTATGCTATAGCTTGTGTGCAGGAGAACATTCCCTTTATCAATGGCAGTCCTCAAAATACATTTGTCCCAGGGCAGTACATGCTCCCTTTCTGGCGGGTTAGGGTTTGAACCCGGGACCTTTTAATTTCTTGGTCCCGCTGTTTTCCAAACCTTATAATTTAATCCAATCGTACAGTATCTAATTTCATTTTAAAATTATGTGCAGGTCTGATCAACTTTACCATCGAAAAGAACAGTCTTATTGGAGGAGATGACTTCAAGAGTGGACAGACAAAGATGAAGTCCGTGCTTGTGGACCTCCTGGTTGGTGCTGGTATCAAGGTCTGTATTTTTTCAAAGATTTGTCACTCTTTCTGCCTATTTTTAGGAATCTTTACAACTGGTTGGTGCTGGTATCAAGGTCTGTATTTTTCCAAAGATTTGTCACTGGTGCTGGTATCAAGGTCTGTATTTTTCCAAAGATTTGTCACTCTTTCTGCCTATTTTCAGGAATCTTTACAACTGGTTGGTGTTGGTATCAAGGTTTGTATTTTTCCAAAGATTTGTATAAATAATTGTCTCTACTCTACTGCAGCCAACTGCAATTGTGAGCTACAACCATTTGGGAAACAACGACGGGATGAATCTGTCAGCTCCGCAGACTTTCCATTCCAAGGAAATTTCTAAGAGAAATGTTGTAGACGACATGGTGTCGAGCAACACAATTGGCGAACATGCTGACCATGTCATCGTCATCAAGGTAAAATTTAGGGAAAAAAAAAACATCTTCGAATAAAAAACTCGAAAGCTGAAAAATCATGCCTTTTATTTTTCAGTACGTGCCTTACGTGGGAGATAACAAGAGAGCCATGGATGAATATACATTAGAGATCTTCATGGGAGGAAAGAGCACCATCGTCCTTCACAATACTTGCGAGGACTCTCTCCTTGCAGCTCCTCTCATCTTGGATTTGGTCTTACTTGCTGAACTTAGCACCAGGATCTAGCTCAAGAAAGAGGGCGAGGTAAATACACTCTATTTTTCTATAATTTAGTATGCAGTAATGTATGATACTCTGATGAATTTTTTTTTTTAAAAAATTGTTGCAGGCGAAATTCCACTCTTTTCACCCTGTAGCAACTATTCTGAGCTACCTGACGAAACCGCCGCTGGTAAGTCCTGGATCTTTTTCCGCTATTATTAATGGTTTTAGCGTTAGTTTTTTAAAGCCTCAATTTTATTGTTGGATATCTGTCCACGTAGGTGCCACCTGGCATGCCAATAGTGAATGCGCTGGCGAAGCAGAGGGCCATGCTGGAGAACATAATGAGGGCATGCGTTGGACTGGCTCCAGAGAACAACATGATCCTCGAGTACAAGTGAAAGGCTGGCGCCCAGTCGGCTTTCACATGGGGCCCACGATTGTCTCTCTTTTAATTTGTGTGTTTTTATGTCTCTAGGTAGTGTGTTGTGGTTGAGGGCCGCACGTATAAAGAAGGCGGCTCTTTCACCATTTTCTCTTTTCTATTGTAAAATTTGCGTGACCTTTGTCCATTTTCACTCTCCAATGTTTTATTTAAGTGACTTAAGTAGATGTCAAATATAAAGAAATTTTCTCTTTACCTTTGTTTCGAATTTGAAATGGAATTATTATAATCATTTCCTATTAGGGAGTAGATCCCTCCCAAGTAGGGCTTTATGTATTGATCCAATCCTTCCATAGTGGAAAATCGGAAAAAATGTATGCTAAATAAAATATCGCGCTCGTTGGTTGTACATGGGTAGAATTTTACAACTCGTTTGAATTATGTTGAATGGATTCATCGAACAAAATATGAAATAATTGTGAATACCTTTCATTATTTATGACCCATTGTGTACTAGAATTACAATAACACATATCTAGCCTCTCCCAACACCTGTCATCACCATTCTGCCTTCTGCGAATGACAATAACTCCCATTACAACACAAGCATGCGACTATTACTCCCGCCTTAATATCTACCTAATCCATCACAGCCTTCTGAAATATCACCCAATATCCATATTACAATTAAAACAATAATAATCTTCTTGTTACGTAACTTTCAAACAAATATAAATACGACGTATAAATAATCAAATCCACATCTAATTCATTTTTGCCAAATTTATCACACAATCCCTTTATATATTAATTGTTTTCAAAATATTATACTACTTTCAAAAATAACATGTATCACAAACACCATATTTAGACTTAATACATCTCTATTCAAAACCGTTGAATCATTTAAAATTGTGTAAACAAAGCTATCTCTTTATTTTTTTACAAATCCTAAAACCAATCCCGCACAACGTATTACTTCTAAGTACGCACCTTATAACAACTAAAACCAACATTTATCAACAACATCTTTTATTAATCCTTATACTCTACAACGACCCTCATTTTCAAACATGTTTCCGCAACATCGATCTAGTACCCTAAATTTGAGTCCAACATACTTGCCCCTTGTCCTTTCCAACTCATCCTTGCAACAAATTATAACTACATTATCGAATAATGCTTCGCCAATAGTGTTTGCCATCTTTGACCAACAACCACCACTTCCATTGTACAACAAGTACTACCAACCATGCAATCACACAATACTTCACCAAAGACATCTCCAATCTTCAACAAAATAGAAGCAGCCTTGCCCCAGAACACACCCTACCCAATTGCACTACATTGCGAGCACCCTCATTTTTGAACACGTTTCTGCAACATCGATGTAGTTCCCTAAATTTCGGTCCTGCATAATTGCAACTTGTCCTTTCCAATTCATACAATTACATAGCATTCATTGCACAACGAGCAATAACAACCATGCATTCACATAAAACTACAACAAATACAATAGCAACAACAACAAACCAATAGTGTTCCCCATCTTCGACAAGCGACCGACACTTTCATTGTACAACGAGCACTAGCAACAACAACAAAACAAAGCCTTCGGCAGGATTTGCCATATTGTGGCCTTGTTTTTATACATCTAACCGGCGATCTCATTATTTTATCTTGTAACTAGTTTTATTCGCTCTATTTGTCTATATTTATATAACTCATTTCATCGTTTACTCAATTAATTTTGTCTATATTCTTCTCTTGTATATCAGTTAGCTTGGGTAGCTTATTATATATTATTAATTAAATTCATTCTTGTTCTACGTTGGATATTTTATTTTATTTTGTATCTCTCGCTAATCTATTTATTTTCTTTTGCAGGTGACCTCCACGACCTTGCAACCATTAAATCACACTATCAAAAACCAATGTTCAAATCAAACACACCGCACAAAACACCTTTACCGACCTTATTTGCAAACTCTAAACGGTGCCATTTTAGGGTACCTGGGCATTCCAGGCGACTAACTGGCACTTCTAAAAACACCATCATCAAGTACAATCACATAACACCAACAAGCATTTCTCGAGGCATTTCTCATTTTTCTCTATTTTCTCTTTTCTGCATCGAACTTTCCCTTTCCTAAGTGTTTGTATGCATCGAAAGTCACATTTCATTTTGGTCTAAAATGAACCCTCTGCATCTTACCTGATCACATAGCTTAAGTAAAATAATTTAACTCTTTGCATTTCACTTATCACATACTGCCTGAAACTACACAAACATAATTAACACATCAAAACATTCCTCTCACCTGGTTAACTGATTGGGACTTAAACACCCAACAGGAAACTGTCTTAGACATCTCCCAATCCATAACTTCCTAAAACCATAGACTCCTTTAGGTACCTTCATTACCTACTTTTCTTTTCTATTCACATCCTCTAAATTAAATATGATGTTAAAAAATATTCTGCTTGATTTGTTTGTCAACAACATACATAAACAGATGTTTCTCTATTTCACACCTATTATCGCTCCCTCCCAAATCGAGACAAAACAACAATCTGCTATATCCAATGATCTTACTTCCTCTTATGATCTCACTCGACAAGATACTAAACTCAAAACCACGCCTCCAGTTATGCAACATCTAGTCTCCATGGTTTCACCTCATGAGAACCATGTCATACAAAATTCTCCCCACCTTGATACCAACCCTCATATCTCTCGTCAAGTCAGTCTTCCTAAATCAATTGCACCACCATCTCCTGCTCCTCTAGATACACTCAAATCTCCCCCTAACCCCATATATGACTTTTTACTTCAGAAATCTCCTATAATCTCTCAATCCTCCCAATCTCCAAAATTGGTGGATCGCATTCCACCCACATCCCATTTTGATAATTCCATTAATAGTCCTGTCCAACCATATCAAATTCTTAACACACATATACCCACTTATCATGATGCCGCTATTTCTCAACACCAGCCTATGCAGCAATCCCAACCTGTGACGCGTGTTAGTCTTTGCCAAGTAGTCCCTCCAACATTTACATATCCACAAATTAATCAACTATCTTATCAAACCACTCCACAAACATCTTATCCACAAACTTATCAATCACCTTATTAGACACTTCACCAAATGCCCACACAGCCACAAACACATTATCCACCTTATCAAACTACCTTTCAAACCACACAACAATCCAATCTCAACCTTGCAACACCTCGAGTGATTCAAATCACGCCTTAATGAATCAGTTGGCTAGTTTAGAAACCCTTAATGTACCACCCAAGAACACCTTATCCTATGAACAAATATGTAACGAACTGATTCATCTGTCGGTTCTAATTAAACCTTGCCCTCCTCGTTGGAATCTTCCTACATTTAATAATTTCAACAATAAAGAAGATCCCCAACAACATCTCCTCACATTTAAACACACATGTTGTCTTATTGCGCATGATCACGATTTACTTCTTTGCACTTTCCCCATGTCTTTGTATGGTCCTGCGTTGGACTGGTACAACAGTATCCCATGACATTCCATATTCTCTTTCACCCAACTTGTACAGTTGTTCTTAGAACACTTTTCTATCAATATCGCATGCAAGACCACTATTGTTGATCTATATACCATTCGACAGTATGAAAAGGAGCCCATCGCCAACTTCATCGCATGGTGGCATGATGTTATAAACCAACTATCCTTCACTATCCCGCAAACTGAACTTATCGAATTATTCTCACGTTCATGTGCCAAACATATATCATCCACTTTACAGATTCAATCATTCCGAACCTTTGATGAAGCTTTCACAATGGCTCGCAAGCTCGAAACCCGTGCCATTGAGCAAGGTCATCTTAAACTAAGTTCAAATAAATCAAAAATTGAATCCACCAAACCATTCACACATAATGGTGAGTTCAAGGCTACAGCCAATACTGTGGTCCTTGAACCCTCCTCCTCATCTACACCAAGCACATGTTCACAAAAATGATCTCCTCAATCCACAACTGACTACACTCCTTTAGGAGAATCATACAGTTATGTATTTGATAAGTTGATGAGCGTAAACTCTATCCAACTGCCTCCCATACGACCTGTAGAAAACTTGCAAGCCAAGCCTATTTGGTATCACGAGGCCCATTTTTGTAAATATCATCGAGTCAAAGGTCATGAAATTGAGAGATGTCCTTCCTTCAAAGATCGTGTCCAACAACTCGTAAATCGAGGGGATATCAAAATCGATACCTCCACGGAACAAAATAATCAACCACCAATAAATCACATCACCCCCTTTACATCTCAACTATCAAATGCTTGTATGGTTGAAACTGCTAATCAAGATATTATCTCATCACCAAATCCACATGTTCCCACAGTGGACATCATTCCCACCTCTTATTTAGAGCCTGTCACACCTACATCAAATTTTACTACTTGTGTTGAACCTGCACCTTCTCCTGTCCTTATCATGTCTACATCAAATTCAACTATATCATCCATTTTCGCCACTTCAAATACACCCCAATCTACCACATTAAATTCATCATTAGCACTTACTTCAACCCCACTCGTATCCACACATACCCCTACATTTCCCCCATGTATTTCTTCACCCACATCTGCCTCAAATACACCTATTACTACACCTACATTACTCACAACCATCCTAACAAAATTCAGTTCTACTACATGCACCCTTACAACCCCATCTTCAACATCAATCCCTTTAGCAAAAATATCATTCTTACCCCTCGAAACATTTATGAAACAACCAGTCCCTTCTACTTCTACGTCTGAAAATTTTCTTGCATTTGTTGGATTACCCTTACCCATAAGGTCTACTCCATCGGTTATCACATCACTCACATCTCCACATATTCCAAAAGTCCCTACATCTTTATCTATCCCAGGAACCCGTATACATATCATATCAACAAGTCCACCTATCTCTACCTTAACAACCTTGCCCGTGGCCACATCACCCAATCTACCCCAATATTCTTTACCTAATCCTTCTATCACACCAACCCAATCCTCTCGATCTACAACCCTATCAAATATACCCCTTGAATCACCTACTTTACCAACACATCCACCTAAATCAAATAAAGATGATTTACCTTCTCCCTCTACAAAATAATCTCTTTCCATGCCCAAATCAAAACAATCCATGTCTCACATAGATATCATTAATCGCATCATACAAACACCTATCTCTTCATCAACATCTTCGTCTTGTTTTAGAACAGTTTCTCCATTGATAACCACACCTATGCTATTAGATCCTCTAGTTGAAATTATTGTCATCCCTGCTAAAATTAAATCTTCTCGGTTGAAGTCTAAGGTTCATGGAAAATATCCTCGATAGTCCCCTACGCATTGACAGAAACATTCTAGTTTTTCCTCTTCTCAACAATCCAATGCCACAACATCCATGTCAGGATCAATTTTTCCATCTACGACATCTTACAATAATCAATCCACATCCAAACAATACCATCCTTCAACTAAATTTGATTTGTCCTCCAAAACACAAAATTCACACATCCAATCTACATCTACATTTTCTCCTAACTCCAAGTCGAGACATCCTATCAAAACCCACAAGAGTTGCCTTCCCCATGAAATTTCAATGGGGTCATACGCATATATCTTTTGATATTTAACTTGAACATCTGCCATCAAAATTCCTCCTATTAAAGCCTTTAATCCATATGGTCCCAAGCCATCATGGTTCAATCCTAATTGCAGTTGCGCTTATCATCATACCCCGAGCCATGACATCGAACATTGTAAGGCCTTTCGGTCAATCATCCACAACCTTATTGAGAAATATGATTTCCTCATTCAGGGGAAAGTTCCTTATCCATCTACCTCGAATCCAATCCATATCCCATATGTCAGATCTCCCATGATCCCTCCATTCACATCATCCCTTAATATCCATCCAGCCCATGTCATTCCTCCTAAGGAATTCCCTCCATTGTTCATCAATGCCGCTTATCTTACTAAGCACACTTGTGGTCTCCAACCATTTACCCCATCCAAATATAAAACAATCTCATCTAAGATCTTTCGACATCCTATGCCTCTTTCAAATTTAACTCATTGGGGGAACAACCTTCCCTCACCCTTGAGTATCTCATCCGTACAAATCCCTTGTTACTAGGGGACTTCACTCTTTGACATTGTTTGTTTACTATCTTCACATACATCCAATCTAAATTAATTATATACAGATCCTCATCTCATTCTAAGTCCTCCTTTGAGGCCATATTTGTTCTTTTATGTTTGTGCTCCTTTTGGGAGTATCATCCTTTTCAATTGAAGCCCTCCTTTGAGGCCATGTTTGTCTCTCCATTGAGGGAAATTTTCTCCAAGTCCAACTTTGTGGCTATATTTGTGTCTCTTTTGGGACACCGTTTATTTCATCAAGTCCTCCTTTGAGGCCATATTTGTTCTTTTATGTTTATGCTCCTTTTGGGAGTGTCGTCTTTTTCATTGAAGCCATCCTTTGAGGCCATGTTTGTCTCTCCATTGAGGTAACTTTTTCTCTAAGTCCACCTTTGTGGCTATATTTGTGTCTCTTCTAGGGCACCATCTATTTCAAAGTCCACCATTGTGGATATATCTGTGTCTCTTTTGGGACACTGTTTATTTCATAAGTCCTCCTTTGAGGCCATATTTGTTCTTTTATGTTTGTGCTCCTTTTGGGAGTATCATATTTTTAATTGAAGCCCTCCTTTGAGGCCATGTTTGTCTCTCCGTTGAGGGACCCATTTTCTCTAAGTCCACCTTTGTGGCTATATTTGTGTCTCTTCTAGGGAACTATCTATTCCAAAGTCCACCTTTGTGGCTATATTTGTGTCTCTTCTGGGGCACTATCTATTTTGAAGTCCACCATTGTGGCTATATGTGTGTCTCTTTTGAGACACCATTTATTTAATCAAGCCCTCCTTTAAGGCCATGATTGTCCTTCTATATTTATGTCTCTCTTGGGGCATCATCATTTATTTTCATCTAAATCCACCATTGTGGTCATATGTTTGTTTCCTTCAGGACATAGTTTTTTTTTCTTGCTTAGTTATCATCTCATCTTATTGCAACTACATTGTCTTCCCTCTCATGGTGGTAAACTAGAAACGTATCCTCTTAATGCACTACACTTGTGACCAATCTACTGTTAATAGATCTACCAATGAGAACTTAGTTACATCCTTAGATTGTTCTGTCATCTTTAGCCCCTTACATTTATCATTGTAATAATCTGAATTATGTGGTCCGCCTTCACTACTTTGATGTGATCCCATAATCATTACATCCATTACCTTCTTGTTCTCTTATTGCAGCGATGCGAAGGGTACAAGATTATCTCTTGTACATTCCTTATCCCCTCTTAAGTGGTTTACTTATCTATTCCTAGCTCTCCCCCATGTGAAGCTCAAATTCAAGTATGCAAAAGGAAAAATCAAAGTTATTAAAAATAGACTGATCCCTCAAAGGACAACTATTCATGCAAAATACAAAAAGAAGAAATAGTATACAAATCACATTCTAAGTATACAAATCAAAAGAAATAGACCGATCCCTTGAAGGATGGATATCATATTATTCTTGTCATCTATATTATGTATAAAGTAGACCATACCCTCGAAGGATGGTTATTCTGTTATTATGGCATTTGGAAGGTTTTCCACATTGATCAACCTTCCTTTATCGACAATTTCCAAAAGCTTCCTGTATTGATCATCTTTCTGCTACTTTTCTTTCCCTTTCCCAAAGTTGGGGCATAGATTTAAGGAACACCACATTTAGAGATCCCTCTTCCCACATACAAGTCACATCTTCAATCCCTTTGTCATGCTCAATATTAGAATTATAAGCATTTTTCATCCATATCTCCCTCATGATCTTTTGGTATAAATAACTATCGTTGGTTATGTATTAACACCTACTATTGGCTACAAGTGCAATTCCTTGAGTAATAACCTTTTCTTGTTTATCTCCAATCCAGTTCGACACATATTATCCATGTATGCCCTTGCTACAACAATGTTCCATTCATCTAATCTAAATCATCTTTTATGAAAATCACATCTAATTTCAAACTATGAATTTTATATTTATCCATCATCTCCATGAATGTGTTTGCAAATACACTCTTCGGTTTGGTGATCCTACTTAACCATATCCATCGCAGGGAAATCTTACTTAAGAGTTTCTCTTAAGAATGGTTGGCAGTTTGATCCTTCCATCTCCCATCATCTCTTCCTCATCTTTGTCTCCCACCTCTTGTCATACTCATCCATTCCAGCCAACCCTTCCACACCTGCATCCAATACAATGTTGTCTTTCTCCTTCCATATCGTCACTACCGGTTTGGTGATCTTACTTAAATCTTCCTACGACATGGCGATCTTACTTAAGAGTCCCTCTTAAGAATGATTTGTCATCCTGCACTCCCCCACTACTCCACATTCTCTCCATCTACATTTTATCCACATTCCCCATCATCACATCCTCTCATCTCCTCTTTCATTCTCGCAAACACCACTTCCTATTGGTCCCTTGTTCATCTCCATCATCCCTCGCTGGGTAATCTTACTTAACCGTTGCTTCTCCAATCATTTCATGTCTTGTTTCTTCATTTCTCTCTCATTCATTCTCATCCATTGCATCCTCTCCTCGTATTCATCTTCCTACATATTGTCATTCCTTCTTCATTTAATTTTTTCACTCCATCTTCTAGAGTTCTCCCACATATCTACTCCCATGTTTACCCATCATTGTCATTAATCTTCCAATTATTTCATCTTCCTCTTATGTTTCCACACTAAGAATTATCACTGGACTTCTCCTAAAAATCATTCATCCCCATTCCACATAGCCTGAATCCTTTTCTTTGACATCCTCCATTCTATCTTAATTCCTTCCTTTATCTATGTCCTCTGATCATTATCAAAGGACTTCTCCTAACATCCCTTCATTGGCGTTCCCCCTCTCGTTCTTCGCTTACTTTCTCCTTTGTCTTATATTTTGTTTCATCTTTTCCTACTGATCATTATCGGTGGATTTCTCCTAACATCCATTCACTGGCATTGCCTCTCCTATACCATCCTTTCTTTTTCCCTATAACCTCTCTATCTTCCATTCTTCCTTGCCAATTTCTTCACTGTCTTCATCATACACCTTCTCTCTATTTTCTCGTCATCAGCATATCCTCATATCATGCATCTCCGTTTCTTTTCCAATCGATCTCATTCCTTTCTTGAATTTTCTCTTTACGTTCCTTATGCTTCTCACTCTTTACCAAATATCTTCATTCTTGGTTGCCTTCCGTCTGCGTAATTTTCTTCATTGTCTTCTCCTCCTTTCTTGTCCTTGTCTTATTTCACTTCCTCTTTATCGTCCTCCTCCTCGTTTTATCTCACACTTCCTCCTTACTTGCTCGTCGAAAACATGACTCTTTAGCATTATCCCATTTCCTTTATCATCTCATCATCCACATGCATTTCCATGCAGTCAGTTCCATATTCTTTGCCTTGGATTTCCTCACTATGATCTGTTTCCTTCAATTTTCTTTGCTTTATCATCTCTTTTTTTTTCCATTACCTCTCTGTTTTCCTCTGCTCCATTCTTTATCACACCTTTCATCTTGAATAACTCTCTCCCTTTTTCATAATTTCATCCTTTGCTCTATTCTTTTCTTGTCTTGTCTTTGTTTGTCGTTCTTTATTTCCCCATTTCTCTATAATCCTTCTTTGTTACCTTCTTCCTCCCCTTTCACTCTTTATTTTCTCCTCCTCAGTCTCTGTTCCTCTATTCCATACCCATGTCACCTTCATATTCAATCTTTCTTGCTCTTCTCATAATCAACCAATCCTCTCGTCTATTCCCTTTTCTCTTTCTCAACATCCCTTACATTTGGAATTCACAGTCAATGTTGATGTTTCTTCGTTTACGTATTGCAATCAATCCCTTTCATTACCGTTCTTGTTCTTCTCTTTGCGATATTGGCCTCTTCTCTTTTTGAGAACCCTGTCACATATTTTATCTTCGTCATTCCTCTCGCAGGGACATCATCATATCCATTTCCAAGAATCTCTTCCCATCTTCTTTTGACATTTTTCTCTTGGAAGATACCATAACGGCCATCACCTATCTAATCTTGTTCTCTTCCTTGAATATTTTCTCTACTTTTATTTTGTCGCAAAAGTATCTTTATCACACTTACCGAAGAAATAAGACTTTTTTGTCTTCTTCACCTTCTAATTTGCTAACACTTATGCATCTTTCCTATGAAACATGGTTGTCATCATATTTATTACCCTTTTAGGGCATTTTATATCACCTTTCTATCATATTTACTCATCTTGTCCACATTTATGATTATTCTATCTATGCCTTATGTTGGGGCACCTTTTCATCTTTGTAATTGTCAACGCATATAACTCACTTTGTGTCCTTCTCGTGCCCTATGCTGGGCCATCATTATTTTCATTCTAGTCCCTTTTGTGGACACATGATTTTTTTGCACGACTCCTCGTAGACAAAGGATTGCGCACATCTTTCGCATTTAGTTGCACATATTTTGATGTTTTCCTATGACCCATTGGTCATCTTGGTTTACATCCATACTACAGTGGTCTTCACCCACTCACTGGTCTGTAGAACGTTGTCGTCTTTCTCCATTGAGACCGTAATTTTCCTCTATCGATGTGATATTAGAGTCACCGCCATATTTTTTTTATTGTTATTGTGATCCTTTTTTGCCTAAGGCATTTTGCCTTTGGTCATATCTTCATCCATCTTCAGACACATATCTCATCTAACCCTTTTTTTATCTTGTGGCTTGTTATCGCAAACCACTCAACAAAAAGGGGAAAATGTAGACACCTATTTTCGGTATAGCACCCCTTCGTCATCTCACATTCATCCATTTTTCTATTCTCACATCTCTTTCTCTTAAATTAAATAAAATCTTATTTATTTGCTCACATTATTTGATTGATTATCAATGGGATCCATATGGACCCATTTGATAATTCGATTTTTGGCATCATCCCCCATCTCTCACAAATTATTTAATTCATAATGCATATCTCCAACACTCTTTAAAATGAAATCTTTATCTCACCCCCATTCAAATTATGTCCCCCACTTTTCCTAATAAGTCAAACTATGGGACCCACGTGATCACATCATGTCTTCTAACTAGGGTTAACTTACCTAACCCTGACTACTTCTTAACCTTAGTCTAACCACACTCTTAAGCTATAAATATGAGTTCTCCCCCTCATTCAAAAAAAAAGGAGAGAGACGAACCATAGGTGGAAAGACTTAGGCTAAAGTGAGTTAGCACTAAGGGTGTGTGAAATCTTTGCTTGTTGAAGCTTTGAAGGAGAAAGCTCTGACAGTGTCTCTTATCTTACCATCTTGATGCCCGGTTCATTTCCATAGCAGGACATAAGCTAAGTACTCTTGTTATTTCAGTTGCTTTTCATTTTTACTACTGTTCACGATCTATTATTATCTTGTCTGACACAGGGGTTAACATCCTCCAAGGGAGTTGAAATCCTCTTAGAACCGGTACTGTCCGGGTAACCCCCGTATATTGTGTTCTAATCTTATCTGGTTTAGTTTTACAGATCTAGCTTCTTGATATCATGAATCTATTTTCGTCACGCCGGTTTCATCCATCACCATCTCCAAGGTACTAAGCCCTTATATACTTGACGTTGTCTCGTGTTTCTTGATTACTCATACACTCACCTAGACAGGAAGCTGGAAACGCAGATCAACACATCCCTCCATCATTAGCCTCTTCCATATTTCATTGTAGTGATTTGGATTTATGTGGTCATCCATCCCATTCCTAGACACGACCTTAAATATAAGCTCCATGGATCTACTCGAAACATTTTTCTTATGGATATATTCTCCCTTCTTGGTGAGGACTCTATGATCATTACATCCATCACCCTCTTGTTTACCTATTGAAACCATGCAAAGGGTTCACATGTGTTTCTTGTACATTCATTGTCCCATCCTAGGTGGTATTCCCAGCTCTTCCCCATCTCAAAATCAAAAATCAAAGGATGCTCTAATGAAAAGTCAAAACACTAAAAAAAGACTGCTCCCTCGAAGAAAATCTGTTCATGCAAAAAAAGGAAATCAAAATCAAATCAAATAAATAGACTGATCCCTCGAAGGAAGGCCATTCTATATTACATATGTATAAATTAGATCATACCCTCAAAGGATGACTACTATTTTTATCATGGCATCAAAGGCTTCCTGTATTGATCAACCTTCTACTTTATCAACATCCTAAGAAATCTTCTTGCATTGATCAAATTTCTTCTAGAAAGCTTCCCGCATTGATCAGTTTGCTCTTTCCCCTTCCTAGAGCTAGGGCATAGGTTTAGGAAACACCTCTTATGGAGAACCCTCTTCCTACGTACAAGTTACATCACAAACCCCTTTTTCATGTCGAAATTAGGTTTATGAGCTCATTTCATTGCTTTCTCTCATGATATTTGGTATAACTAAATATTTTTGGTTATATGCTAACAGTCTATTTTGGTCACATGTGCCTTGCATTATTCAGATCCCCTATTGTGTACCTCCAATGAAATTAGAGGCATGTTTTCTTCGTGCATTCCTTAATACAACATGATGTCGTTCATACCTATAGGTCACCATCATTTCGTTGCATTATTTCCTCAATCATTTTCACATCTATTTCTCATCCACGTTTAAACTCATTTCTCGTTATCTCAATCACCTATCAATCTATCTATCTATCCTAAGCATATAAAAATTTACTTATTTTAATCAATCATCACATCCACGTTACTTTCCCATCCACATCACATTCTATCCATTCATCTCATTACCATGCTAAAATTTTAAACTAACATGTAATCTTGATCCTCATTAACCATACGAAAAAATCACATCATCAATCATCGATACATATAAAAATCTAAAGTAGTTATACATAACCATTCACATCATCATCATATCATCATCACCATAAATCAAATAATAAAAATTACAAGATACACATATACAAAACCATGACAAAATCATATCATATATATATCATAAATTGTATCAATGCATCATCACCCTATAACGGGGCTCTCTCAAAGCATAAATACTATAAAAATTAGTAAAGTTAACATCAGAGAGCCTAAAATCTCACCCTTGTGAGGCAAGTCCCTCTGTCTTTCTATCAGTCTCGTCACCTTCACCCTGGCCCTCTCCTTGATGTGGCTAAGCCACATTCGCTGCGCTCTAAGATGGCCCATCTCCACCTTCTGCTCTTCTTTGTAGGTGCTCCCAGTATCAGAGTGTCCCCGAAAGCTTCTTGATAAGGATCCCCTCATAATACATAACCTTTGCGGATAAGGATCTGTGTCTCTCTATGGAAATCATACCAAGAGGTGCCATCTCTTCTCCTCCCTGTGATATTTCCAGTGCACCACCCATTCCCTCGGTAGCTAATATCGTCAAAAGATCTCCAAAATAGACCTTGTACGCCTCCCTCTACCTGCAGTACCGGTCCTTGTCCTAGGTGACTTGGTCACTCTGTTGGATTGTAGTTTCCCTCTCAACACGCATCTACTCCATTTTTGCACGCAATCGTGCCACCTCCACAGACTCTCCTCTATCTCCATATTTCCACCTCTTGGAGCTACCTCTATCTCAACCTCCATCTCCTCCTCATCCTCATCTCCTCTCTCCCCAGCAAGACAAGCTGCCCAATGTACAATCCACCTATAAGAAAATCATACTCCATCTCCTACATCATCATCCTCATCCCACAACATTGTATCCTCCTCCAATGGGTCAGCCATGTCATGCACTGAAAACTCCATGTCCAACTCCCCCCTCATATAAAAATATGATCCTTAAGAATAATATGGATGACCCCAAAATGTCGTCGCACTTTGTCAAACTGTACAAACTTGATCATCTCTGGATGTCTCTCATGAACCCACCGTATATACCTCATCCTGGTGAACTCATCATCCACCTCAGGCCATGTGATAAAGTCCCTATATGGCAGCCATCCGATCTGATCTATATCCAGCTCTGTAAGTCGATCTACATAAAAGTCCTAGCTTCTCTCCCCCTTTCTCCAAAGGAGTGATCGACCCTCCATCTCAAAAATCCTACTGCCATCTCTATATGGTCTATACTGACCAATGGAATCCTTGATGGCCAAATGACCACGATGTGCTCATAGGCCAAGAAGTGGAAAAAGAATCCTATGTTTAACCCCGATCTCCTGTCTTCCTTGTACATCAAGATCTCATGGTACACCTGAGATAACAAGGCAGTCCCAAAAGAGAACATTGTCTGGTGATCAACTATATTTGTAACTACACTAGCTAGCACCCATGGAAACTGAGCTCCACCTAAGTCCAAAATCCCATAACAAGACACTGCCATCATCACAAAGTAGATCAATCATCTGTGAAGTACACCTACCTCGCACCTCAGCTCATAAGAAAATGCCCCTTAGGAAAATCTGATATGGGGCACATTGGCTAAAACTACAAACCTCCTATCAGCTGTAATGGGAACTATCTTCTCCCCCTATATAGGAAATCTCATAATCTTATACACATCCTCCATGGTGATGGTCATCTCCCTATCCTAAAAAAAATTACCCGTCTGTTGGTCCCATATCTCCACCAAAGAGATCATCAACTTCACATCTCGTGGGGTCCTCTGATAATGTCTAAATCCCCCTAACCCCACTGTGGAAAGATGATCCCACTTAGCATATGTCACATATCCTTTAATCTACTCATATAGAGAAAGCAATTGGTCTCTCAAGTGTGCAATCAATTAAAAAACATGGGATCAACTGTCTAAAATCTAATCAAATTTGATCCTAAACACATCTAATCTAACCCTATTCGATGCCGACCTAAGTCAGTTCAATGTGTTTAAAGGAAGATTGATGTGCCTTAAAGCTCGGTCACCATCGACCACGCTAGGTCACCGCCAACTACCTCTGGTGTCATTCGCTTTTTCTAAAAAATATTAAATAAATAAATAAAATACAGAATTAAACTAAAAACAAGATTGAGTTTTGTTACTCACCATCCTCCGCACCCTCTGGAATTTTCTTGTATCTCCTGTAGCTTTCATCTATCAATCTTCTCTTTAATCAGATTTATCTCTCTCATTAAATTTACGCTTGAAAATGAGCTTTGTTAGATGACTTTAAGGTTTATGTAGCCATTGAAACCTGGTCGTCGTCGACTCCCTTAGGTCATCATTGATTGGCCTTAGTCACCACCGAATTTCCTTAACACCCTTTGTTTTGGCTTCCCCAATCCTTTTTATAACCTCTTCTTGGGCATTATTCAAAGACCACCTTAACGGCCATCTTTATTTTCCCTTTAGGGAATTCTATTTCAATATTTCAATCCTATCCCTTTTCGATCTCAAATTCTACCTCATGGCCATAGTTACTCCCTCTTCAGACATTTTATTTTACAATCCTATGCAATTTGCACATAAAGTCCACTTCATGGCCATACTTATTCCCCCTTGGGGCATTTTATTTCACTATTCGCTTCCTTACTCCCCCTTGGGGAATTTTATTTTCCAATTTTCATTTTTAGCCATATTTGTGTCCTGTGATGGGGCACCATTATTTTCATCCTCTTCCTTTGTGGATGCATATTTTTTTCACTCAATTTCTCATGTACAAAGGGTTTCACATAATTTTTAGCATTTAGTTGCACATACTTTGATGCTTTCCGATGACCCTATGATCATTATGGCTTACATCCATTTGAAATCTTTCCCATTGAAAAATCTCCTCTTTGTAGTGATTTTTGCCCACTCACTGGCCCATAGAGCATTGCCACCCATATCCATTGAGACCATAGTTGTCCCTCTACCCATGTGATATCAGAGTCACCTCCATAGTTTTTTTTATTGCGATCATTTTTTCTTGGGGCATCATTCCTTACGCTATCCTTTTACCCATATTTTTTCACCCACCCACCCTTCAGCATCTACCTTTTTCCAACATGTCATTGATTCCCCTTGGCATCATCGATCCCCTATTTGAGGGGATCTCATCATCAATATTTTGTTAATCCTCATCATACTCTTTTTCTATCATAGTTTTTGTCTCATGGCTTGCTAGCATAAACCACTTGACAAAAAGGGGAAAATGTAGACACCTAAATTTGGTATCTCTACCCTTTTCTACCCGCGTGTGCATATTTTTCCATGGTCCTAACTAGACCCTCTTTATTTAATTCACCCCCCTTAATTTAATTAGATGCCCTTTTATCCTATCACATTTAATATTTATTAATTAACATTAATTAATTAATCTTCATTAATAAATTAATCAACATACATCCACATGCCTTAACTAATCTTCCATTTAGGACACTTTTATCCTAAATCGATACCCCTATGATTTTTTACCCATAAATCATTCGTAAATAACCTATTCTTGCCCATATGCTTAAAATAAGCTTTTACCATTCATTAAAACATAAAATCCACCCCATTCAGGAAACTTTCCCCGTGGTCGGCGGCAACCCAACTCACTCACAGTCGAACCTATAAGACTAAGACCTTCTCTTTCCAAAAATAGATAGAAAACACATAGGCGCGACTTCTTTTTTATTTTTCTTGCATTATCTGAATCCACATTCAAACCAAAGCATCTCAACAACCCTCTTATAGCCCTTGGAAGCTTGTTTTGATCATTTACATGACTACGAGAGGTTTTATGTACTTCTTTTTTTCTATCTTATATCATTTCAATTTTTATCTTGTTGGATCTAACACATTACAGGGTCAGATCATCTTCATCAGTTCTCAGCAGTCCGTTACAAGTCCATCCTTCCATCTTTTACATTTGCAGGTTGCCTTTTTAGTCTATCTACTCTCGGCCTTGCTTCACTCTGTTAGATTCATCGCCGCCCATCTCGAGTCGCTGTCAACTCGTCTCTCTATAATTATGTTTTCCATCACCAGAGCCTTCTCTAACCTCTTTCAATGTTTTGTCTCTGTTCTATTCTACCATATCCATCATCTTTCTCATCCATTATCTCAAACCATCCTATTCTACATCCCAGTCATCATCACCCCACCTTGGTCGTCATCGACCAGGGTCCTGTAAGCCAACTTCCCCCTTAAAATAACCATTTTATGTCATCTTCTAGTTTTCTTTGCCTCATATTCCTTTCCACAGGTTGACTCCAACATATACAAACCCATGTTGTATTCAGATTACATCCATATCTTGCAGGGTCTATGTATTTCACTTACTATTCTAGATCCTCACACCCAAGTCATTGTTGACCTGCCTCTGCACAGTCTGGGTCGCCATCAACCTAGTAAGGTATTATTTAATTTGCATCTATTCATATTAAATCAATATCTAGATCAAATCTTAATTACTTTCAGATTCAGTTGTATCTTTTTTTTTTGCATGCAATATGCTTATTCATCCTTTACTTAGCTTTTTATTTAAAAATGGGGGTTGACATCTGTGAAAGGAAGGTAACACTTCTTGGAGCCATATTTTTTGGGCAACCCCCACATATCTTATCTAATCATTTTTGTGTTCATACGTTCTTATTTGTAGGTTCATCAAGCTTGTAGTGAGGAGATCATTACCTTGGCGCATGGCTATCCACGTCTATCATGCTTCTTAGGTATTATAAACACTCCATATTATGAGTTGATAATTTCTTTTGGTAGCTAGCTTATTAATTTGAGTACAAATGAAGAAACTTGATCAACATTATTAGCACTAGTGGGACCACCCTTTAGGTGATCCCTTGATTTTATTTCTATTTTTTTTGTTTCTTTTGTCTTGTAGTAACACTGCAGCATAAGGATTCACTTTTTGCTTACTCATGTTGGTTTCGGTTGCTTGGATTGATCTTCACTTAAAGTTCAGATAAAAAGGAAAAGATTTATCCAGGTATTCCTCATTTTTTCCTGTTTTCTCTTGTTTGCATCGTATTTCCCTTTTTTGTGTGTCCTCATCGAAGATCACATCTGGATTTGATTTTAAAAAAACTTTTCTTTTCTGTATCTTGATTGCTCACATAGCTTAAGTAAGGGTTTAACTTGCTGCATTTGACACTCTAGCACACACAACCTAAAACTCACATATCAATCAACACATCAAAAGATCTTCCTACGGGGTGGAATGATTGGTATTTCATCACCAAATAGGAAGCCGCCCGAGACTTCCCTAGCAAAAACTACTTGAAACCAGCCACAAACCTCTATTTTTTAGGCACATTTATTATCCACTTTTTTCTTTTCACATTTCTTAATTTATCATGATGATAAGAAACTTGTTGCTTAATTTATTTGTTAACAAATTACAGAAACAAATGTTCATATATTTCATGCCTATTGTCACTCTTCCTCAAGTCAAAACAACACAACAATCCAATCCATCTAATGGCATTCCTTCCTCTAATGATCTCTCCCAACAAGATTCTAAACTTGAGACCACACCTTCGGTTACCCCACCCGTTTTCTCTATGGTCTCACTTCATGAGGACCATGACATCCAAAATCATCCCCGTCTTGGTACGAATCCTCGTATCTCCCATCAATCCAACCTTTCTAGACCAACTACATCTCAATCTTCGGCTCCTTTAGAAACTCTTGGAAATCCTTCTAGCCCTATGTATGAATTCTTATTCCAAAAATCTCCCACAATCTTTCAATCCTACCAATCTACTCAATTGGTGTATCCTATTCCACCCACGTCACTTTATGTAAACTTTATCTTTATTCCATCTACTACTAGTATGCCTATCTAACCATCTCAACCTCTTAAGACTCATAGCCCCACTCATTAGGGAAAATTTTAAGAACCCCCCAAGAAAAGTTAGAAATTGGTTGGAAAATATGGAAAAATTGACTTTCGCAATAATGGCGAATATGCATATATGTTGTCACTCGGTAAAAAGAATTATGCTACCGACCGATATCATATATTATACTATTGTCTAATAGTATATGACGTCAGCCAAAAATATATGTAATTTTTTGAAAATCCATTTTTTGACAATAATATTTAAAACAACCGACTCGACGATAAATCTTTCTTCACAAAATATGGCGTAAAAAAAATTTAAGAAAACTGATTTTTTATGGAAAAAATACATACGCTAATTTTTTATGGGATTTTTTGAATTTTTTTTATGTTAGCAGTTAAAATGAACGTCTCAATGAGAAATCCACCCTCCCAAAATATGGTGCAAGTGAAAAAAATTTCCCATTTGTTTTTTTCTGGACAGTAGCTTTTTTGTATCCTGCCGAAAGGTAGCATAAAAATGCTACCAACCGATAGCATGTTTTTATGCTACCCCGGCCGACAACATATAGTATGTTGTCAACTAGTAGCATAAAAAATTCTACCAGCTGGTAATATATTTTATGTTACTGACCAACAACATTAGTCTGTTGTTGGCCGGTAGCATATTTTATGCTACCGACCAACATCAAACTATATGATGTCGGCCGGTAGCATAAAAACATGTTATCCAACGATTGTATTTAGGAGAATTTTGTGAATTTCTATTTCGCGGGAATGGTGAATTGACCCCTAAAATTCACTTGTACCTAGCAAATTTTGGCGAACTGTTCCTAATTCCTACTCTAAAAATTCATCAATTTAAAATTTCAAAAACTGGAATATTTGCGCATTAATGAATATTCGCCACTAAAATGTTCCCTTCCATTAATCATTTACCATAATAGCTTGCTCAGTCTCAACAATCACATTATGTCCCTATTTCTCGACATAAATCATTGTAGTAACTTATCCAATCTCAACCGATGACATATATTAATCCTTATCAAATGATTCCCCAAACACCCTCACATACAAAAACTTATTAACCACCTTATCAAACTACTTCCCATGCCACACAATCACAATCCCAACCAATCATCACAACAAACGATCCCATGCATTCCCTAATGAATAAGATTTCTAGCACGGAGGCTATTACCTTAGGGCCCAAGGTCACATTATCTTATGAACAAATCTGTAACAAACCCATATATCCATCGGTTCCAATAAAACCTTACCCCCCATTGGGAGCTTCCAAATTTTACCAAGTTCAACAAGAAGGAATATCCCCAACATCATCTCCATGCATTTAAGCATGCATGTTATCTTATCACACATGATCAAGATCTTCTGCTTTGCACCTTCCCTATATCATTGGCCAGTCCAGCACTGGATTGGTACAATGGAATTCCTCAAAATTCCTTATTCTCCTTTACCCAGCTCACACAATTGTTCCTAGAGTAATTTTTGATTAATATTGTGCACAAAATAACTATAAATGACTTGTATTCCATTAGACAGTTTGATGACGAGTCTATCATAGATTTTTTTCACTCGATGGTGTGGTAAGCCAATTTTTCGTTTACTCTTCCAAAAACTGAACTCATCAAGCTCTTCTCACATTCTTGTGTGAATTATATTTATTCTATATCGTAAATCCAATCTTTCAAAAAAATTTAAGAAGCCTTTACCATGGCTTACAAAATCTAAATGTGTGCCCTTTAGTAAGGCTAACTCAAGCTTCGATCAAACAAGCCCAAGACCGATTTCATCAAACCCACTACCCATAATGACAAGTATAAAACTACTGCCAATACTATCATTGTTAAATCTCCATCCACATCCACCTCTTGCATGGAGTCTTCACAAAGAGTTTCTATACCATCTCCTAACTGTACCCCCTTGGGGAAATCCTATAGTTTGGTATTTGATAAGTTGATGACTCTACACTCTATCCAACTTCTTCCCATATGACATGTGGATGATGCACGACCCAAGCGTACTTGGTATCATGAAGGCCTCTATCATAAATATCATCAAGTCAAAGGTCACGACATTGAGAAGTGTCGTTCCTCTAAAGATAAAATCCAACGACTTATAAATAGAGGGGATATCCAAATAGAAATCTCCAACACTTCACCTAGCCGACCCCTCGAAAGAATTAAATAACCTTTTCCAAACCATACACAATAAATCAAGCCACCCTTTCTACATCTCAACCACAAAATTCTCACACCATTAACACCATTAATCACGATATTATCTCATCAACGAATCCACCCGCTCCTACCTCAGACATTATTCCCACCCATTATTCAACACTTATCATATCCATGACTACCAAACATATGTCAACTTCTATTACAAGTCCTATACCTATATCTAATCATACCCTTATCACATCCATATCACATTTGATTATACCTCCTACTTCACCCACTTCTATCATGCCCCAATCTATCATATCAAATTCATCTTTAACACCTATTTGGGTCCCATTGATATCCACATCTATTCTTACACCTCTAATGTCTATTCCTTCACCCACATCTACATCAAAAACACCTATTACTACATCTACATCACTTATTTCCACATAAACTCAAACTACACTCATTTCTACCACATATACCTTAAAAACCCCTCTTACAACTATCTCAACACCTCTCTCGACGCGTGTACCTACATCTTGACATATGAATAAATCATCCATTCCATCGCAATATTTTACACCCAGTCCTTCTCCAACATCGATTCCAATGTCTACATTTATAACCACTACCATACCAGTCACATCCTCTTGATTTGTGAATATATCAATGATACACCTTGCAACATTTATGAAACAAACACCTCCACCTAAGAAAATCACAAGGGGGAGCCATTACCCTCTTCAAAATTGATTGTTTCTACATCAATCAGTCCAAAAATTACACCGCAATCTCCAAATCCATCGGTTGAGATTATAGTCATCCCTGCCAAGCTTGAATTTTCTCGATCAAAATCCAAGACTCTTGGTAAGCATCCCCAAAATTCTCCCATATAACCTCATAAGAAATTAGACCTTACCTCTCCTTAGCAATCCAGTATGATGAAATCCATCCCACTTGCACCTTCATCAATGTTAGAGCTAGCCCCTTCATCTAAGACATCTCTCAACGATCAATCCATATCCAAACAATCTAATCCTCCTCCCAAATTTGATTCATCTTTTAAGACATCTAATTAACCCATCTGATCTACATCCACACCCATATAACCTGAACCCAAATAAAAATATCCTATTAAGACCCACAAGATCTATTTTCCTTCCAATACTTCGATTAGGTCCTACATAGATACCCTTTGAAATTTAATTTGAACATATGCCATCATGCTTCCTCCTATTAGATCCTTTAATCCACATAATAAGAAGCTATTGTGGTTCAATTCCAATTATATATGCACCTATCACCGTACCCTGGGTCATGACATTAAGAATTGTAAGGCCTTTTAGATGATCATCCACAATATTATTGATAAGGATAACTTTCTCGTTCAAATAAACCATCCTTCCTCACCTACCATAACCAATCCATTCAACAACCCATCCATTGGGTTTATTAAGACTCCATCTACATCACCCCTTAACATATCTCCTACACATGTCATTCCTTTTTGAGAGGATTCTCCTTTGTTCATTGACATTATTTTCCTTGATAATCATCTCTATGATCCCCCAACCATCTATCCAACCCAAATATAAAGATAATCAACAATCCCATCGAATCCCCTTTGGCATACATGCGTCATCCACATCCAAATCTCCCAATATGACATAATATATTATGCTGAGGGAGCACTTTGCCTTCATTTTTTATCTTCTCATCCATGCATCCTATACACATCAATGCATTCTAGTACTTCCTTTGATGTTGGGGGACTTCAATTTTTTTCATTTGAATCTCATCTGATCTTATCCAACCCATTTATTTATCATCTTAACCAACCTTTGTGGCTATGTTTGTGCCTCTCTCGGGGTACCATTTGTTTTCCCTAAGCCCACCTTTGTGGCCATATTTGTTCCTCCTTTTAGGGACCATTCATCTTTATGTTCATAAAAGTCCATTGTTGTGGCCATATTCGTGCCTCTTTTTGGGGCACCATCTATTTTCATATTTATCCCTCTCCTGGGGGACCATCTACTCATGTTGTTAAGGATCCATGTTCTCTTCGCTTCCTCAAAGGAAGTGCATAATTTTTTTTTATCTTTGCTCATTTAGCTAATCATATCCCATCCGATCAAGCTATCATCCTATCTTGAGTGTGAAATTTATTAGAACATTACATGGAAAATTTTCCCTTCCTAGATGGTAAACCGGAAGTGGAACCTCTTAACGCTTTGAACTTGTGACCATTCTAATGTTAGCATTTTCCAATGATCTCTTAGTCATATCCTTAGATCATTTATTTCCTTCCATATTTAAGAACATTCTGAAACTTATTAGAATGTTGATGTGCTTCGTGAAACTGTTATTCCTTTTCATCCTTGAGGACATTATGAAACTAATCTGAAAGATTTTCTACCTCCTCAAGCTATTGTACCTCGTCTATCATGACTGATTTTTCTTCTTTGGATTGCTCTATGCCATCCATCATGACTAATATTGCTCCTTGTCTGATCCACCATGAGGTTTAAGAGCTTAGAATCATCTTCTCTCTCCTTATGAGTAACATGACCCTCTCTGATGTCTTCCTCAAATTGGTTGTTTAGAAGATGATGTAAGATAAATTTTTTCTTAATATTTCTCATCCTTATCATTATCCTCATCTAGAAATAATTGTGTCAGTCTCAAATCCTATTGTTCATGCACTAAATATATTGATTCATTCTCAGCTTTGACTTGAAAATCTTCTTCATTAAAATCTGTTTCATGACCACTTATGGGAATCCTTTCATACATTGGTAACAAATTTTATTTCTCGAAATCAGAAATATTTAAATCAGCGCATGTAAATCAACAACTATAATTGGATCTTTTTCTAAACTAGAAGATGGTATAACCTCAAAACTATTGGTTTGAAACTCAGAATCCTATTTATGATCACTCAAAACATTATTCGTAGATTTTAGCTCTAGAGAAAGATGAACATCTTACCTAAAATTTGATTGTTGAGTTGAATCTTTTAGTTGCTCTAGGACCTGCACCTCTATCTTGCAGTCTTTCTCCAATTGCAGAATCTAATTGAACTAAACTTTCAAAATCCATCCATGTAAATTGTGCATGAATTCTAGCTTGCTATTTTCTTCAATCAGCTGCCCCTCTTCCTTCATTCTCAAACCCATAAAAGGAAGGCGATGATAAAAAATTAGCCAAGAGGAGAAACCAATTAAATGTAAACATCAACCTTCAATGACATAAAGAATTGCATATTGGAAATTCGAAACAAAGCTAAAATGAAACTTGGGTTTCACTATTATGTTGAATTTAATGAAAAGAAACAACAACAATCTCCCAGAAAATGCAAGGAGCTAAAATGATAAAAGAAACTAAGCCATTCAAAGTGACCCAAATCCAAAACTCATAGAGCCAAACAACGAAAGAAAAGATAACAAAGATCACGATCTCAAGCCACATGAGAAATATAATATGATGACAAGTAAGTAAAACCCTACGTAAAATCAATATTTACCAACTTTGTTTGAAACCCTTCTATGAAAACTCGTGAATAAGTCAGGGTAAATAAAACACACAGTAGTTACCAAATGGAAAATAATGCATCAAAAGTATCAAAATGGACTACCAGAATGACAATTTTGAGGTAATATAACCTGAGTTATAAGACCACCATGTAAGCCTCAAGAAAAGTAAGTCAATGCAAATCTCAGATATGGAAAATAATGCACAAATCAAAGAAACCTTCATGATAGAAGAGCCTTAAAATGGAAACAACATTTTAAACAAAAACAAAAGTTTTACCTTTGATAATGGTGGACATGCTCAGATAAAACTAGAAAATCTGTGAGCCCACAAAAGGAAAAAAAAAAAGGCTCCATGTTAAACCCATGGCGGCAGGTATGTATGGTCGATGCAAATAACTTGAGCCCAAAATCAAGACGTCCCTGGAGAAATGTGCATAAAATAGAGCTTTACCTCATAATAATGATGGTTGGGTGAAACTTGAACCTCTCCATACCAAAGTTGTTTCAATGCCCTCCCCCAAAAAAAGTTTGTAGAATTTATCCTTTTTTCTAAAAGCCTCCATGACAAATGCAAAGTGAGAAATGGATGATTTAATGGTTTTTCCCTAGGTGGATAAGAACAAACCCAGGGTGTTTCTTTTGGTTAACCTAATCATTCACGAGTTATTTTTTTGATTCCCACATGGGCTAAGGTTTACTATGTTTAAATTATTTGTAAAGTGAATGATAAAGCTTACTCATGATTCACAAAAGACATAACTAATGATTACATGTCCATGCAATTACCAAAGTCAAAGATGATGCATGCTTATCCAAAGGTACCTAAATTCCCAAAATACCTTTTTCAGAAAATAAAAAAAGAGGTTTATGGAAGAATGCATGCCACAAATAGCTTGTACTTTTCCTAGTTACCTTAATTTTTACAAAGGGTTCGTACCCATTCTTAATTTATGTAAAATGTGAGTAGGAGTAGTCAACTGCAGTTGACAAGAGATGTATTCGATCCTCATAGAGCTATTTTTGTCTTTTACTTAATGTAATTGTATTTTGCAAGTAAACATGAGTTGTACATGTAAAGTTAGCTTTGGAGTTATTTCCAAGTTAACTAAATCTTAGTAGGAGCTAATTTGGGAATCATGGGATGTAAATTTTGTATTTATTTCTATGCTTTTACAAGTAGAAGAGGGATATTTTTTAATGTAACGAGGTGCTAGATATTTATTTTCCAGCAAGTTCCATTTGTGAGGAGGAAGTTTTCTACCTTTCCAAACATTTTTGCAGTGTTTTGTATTTAAGATAGTCATTCTTGTGAGTTACTTTACCTAAATTCTTTAAGTTATCTACCATTCTATAAAATAGGTGTTTGTGATCAAATTTTAGTGTGCATGCTTTTGAAAACTGTTATTGTGAGTGATCCCTTAGCAACTTCAATTTTTGCCTTGAAATTCACCCACATCCCTCTGGATCATGAAAGTTTCAATACTTCTTATTAATTTATGCATGTTCCTATATCAGAAACCTCTAATAATTTCTGGTGTATCACCTCCTTTTTAGTTTTAAATTTTATTTCTAACCCTTACCCCCACTAGCTTAGTTTAGGGATACACCGAAAGGGAACCAACCCTTTAAATCTAGAGATTCACCTCACATTTAGGATACCCACAACCCGTAAGTTGTATCAATTATATATCCACAAAAGTGAGGAGAGTGAGAGAGATAAAATTTGCCATTCCTTAGTCAGGGTGAACTTCTGCTACATAGCAATTTCTAGCATGCCTGGTGGGACCGACTATATTGATGATTGTTTAGAAATTGAAGACTCAAAGAAGAAAACATATGGCGATCCACCAATATGATTTCAAACTAGTGTTGCATTGTTCATGCCTAAGTTATTTTTAAAAAGAAAAATTTGACTATTTTTCTATTCCAAAAAACCCTTTTTCCATAATGTAGACCTGGTTTTCCCCATTTTTAAAATCTTTTATGAGATCATGCAATCATGACATCAACTCCATAGTGGATTTCCTCCCTCCAAGAGTTGTATCAGTCATATTCACCTCCATTTTACCCATGTCCTCCTCTACATAATTATTATGACCCTTATCATAATGAGTATGCTCATGACCCAAACCTTGTTAATAAATATGGTCATCAATACAATTATTATGATGGTCAAGAACAAGGTTATGCAGACTATGCAGGAAACACACAAGAGGAAGATATTGAAAGCAAGCTCCATAGAATGGAAAATACATATCTATCTCTCAAAGAACGATTTGAACATTTGCAATCATTAGAGGATGATATGAATCAGGTTGAGGAACCCTATCAATGAGTTATTCCCACTTACCTTCTATAAAAAAATCCAATGCCCATTCCTTATCAACCATTGAAGGCTAAGTACCAGATTCCTAGCTTCCTCGGTACTGTTGTTCCTACTCCCTCACCTCCACAATCATATTTTGAACCCCATCCCTTTGTCCAAAAAATTCTAAATCAAGTTGAGACCTAGCCCACCCATCCTCCTTCATTCTCAAACCCAAAAAGGAAGGTGAAAATATGAAAATTATCCAGGAAGGGTGGCCAATTAAATGCAAATAGCGGCCGCAAATGACATAAAGCATTACAAATTGGAAATTTGAAATGAAGCCAAAATCAAACTTGGGCTTCACTTTCATGTTGAGTTTAATGAAAATAAACAACAAGAAGATCCCATAAAAGGCAAGGACCTAGAAGGATAAAAGAAATCGAGTCATTCAAAGTGACCCAGATCCAAAGCTCACAACAACCAAATAATGAAAGAAAAGAAAATAAAGATCATGAGCTCAAGCCATGGGAGAAATATAATATGATGAAAAACAAGTAAAACCCTACGTAAAATTAAACTTTCACAGCTCTATATGAAACCCTTTAATGGCAGCTCATGAATAAGTCAAGATAACTAAAACCCATAGTAGTTACCGAATTGAAAATAATGCATTAAATGTATCAAAATGGTTGACTAGAATGACGAGTTTAAGGTGATATAACCCAAGATATAAGAGCACCATACAATCCTCAAGCAAAGTAAGTCAATGTAAAGATCAGATATGGAAAACAATGCACAAATCAGAGAAACCTTCATGGTAGTAGAGCCGTAAAATGGAAATCACAACATTTAAACAAAAACAAAAGTTTTACCTTTGATAATGGTCATCATGCCCAGATGAAACCAAAAAATCATCGAGCCCACAAAAGGGAAAAGAAACCCGATCCATGCCAAACCCATGGCATAAATTATGTAGGGTGGATGCAAATAACTTGAGCCAAAAAGTAGGATGTCCTAGGAGAAATGTGCATAAAAAAATCTTTATCTCATAATAATGGTGGCTGGGTGAAACTTACACCTCTCCATAAAAGAGAACTCTTTCACAGAAACATCAATGGCCACCCCAATTTTTTTGTGAAGAGTTTCTCCTTGTTTCTGGAAGCCTCCATGACAAATGCAAAGTGAGAAATGAATGATTTTATCGTTTATCCCTAGGTGGATAAGAACTAGCTTAGGGTGTTTATTTTGGTTAACTTAACCATTCGTGGGTTAATTTTGCTATGCCCATATGGGATATGGTTGACCATGCTTAAAATTTTTGCATATTGAATGATAAATCTTACCCATGATTCAAAAAATGCATAACTAATGATTACATGTCCATGCAATTACCAAATTCAAAGATGATGCATGTTTATCCAAAGGCAACTAAATGCCCGAAGTACCTTTTTTCAGAAAAAACAAAAATAAGTTTATGGAAGAATGTATACCACAAATAGCTTGCGCTTTCCCTAATTACCTTATTTTTTCTAAGGTTTCATACCCATTCTTTGATTTATGCAAAAGGTGAGTAAGAATAGTCAACTGCAGTTGACCAGAGATGTACACGAGCCTCATAGAGATATTTTCGGCTTTTACTTATTGTAATTGTATTTTGCAAGAAAACTGGAGTTGTACATGTAAAGTTATCTTTGGAGTTATCTCTCAGTTAATTGAATCTTTGTAGGAACTAATTTGGGAATCAGGGGGTGTAACTTTTCTATTTATTTCTATGCTTTTGCAAGTAGAAGTGGGAGGTTTTTTCATGTGATGAGGTGTTGGATATTTTTTTCCAGCCAGTGTCATTTATGAGGAGGAATATTATTGCCTCTCTAGAAATTTTTATAGTGTTGTGTATTTAAGATAGCTATCCTTGTGAGTTACTTTCCCTCAATTCTTTAAGTTATGCTTAAGCTATATACCATTCTATAAAATAAGTGTTTGTTATCAAATTTTAGTGTGCGTGCTTTTGAAAACTATTATTGTGAGTGATCCCTTAGCAGCTTCATTTTTTTCCTTGAAATTCACCCACAACCCTTTGTATCATGCAAGTTTAAGTACTTATTATTAATTTGTGCATGTTCTTATATCAAAAATATCCAATAATATTTGGTGTATCATCCCCTTTTTCATTTTTTAGTTTTCTTTCTAACCCTTACCCCCACCAACTTAGTTTAGGGATACACTGAAAGGAACCAACCCTTTAAATATGGAGATTCACCTCACATTCGGGATACCCACATCCCGTGAGGTGTCTCAATTGTATATCCTTAGAAGTGAGGAGAGAGAGAGAGAGATAAATTCTACCATTTTTTCAGACAGGTTACACTTCTACTAGATAACATCACTAAGAATAGAAAATCACAATATGTGATATACGTCCTCCAAAGTCATGGTCATCTCACCCATAAGAAACAAAAAGGTGCAAGTATCTACACACCACCTCTCACAAAAATTTGTGATCGTAGGCATATTATGGGGCATATCCCCCATCCTCACTATGTGCCACAAAAATTCATGGTCTAGAAAATCCCACTTGTCATCTGAAAACCCCAATCCTAGCAATGTACTCAAATGGCGTTCACCAAAAAACACTCTCGAATGGATGTCCCTTTGCACAACACAAATTGACAACAAAGAACATATTAAAATATCATATTTATGCAAATACAAGTACATATAACATTAAAAATCATTAATTTTCACATTAACAACACTTTGGGCTCAATCCAAGCCTTCTGGGTCACCAGCACCCATGAGTAGGACTGGGGCGCCTAGGAGCAGGTCACTAGCGCCTATTCCTAGGTGCTAGTGTCTCGAAGGTCATTAGCTCTTTCACCACTCTTTTCTAGGTCTAAAACACCAAGAAACTCAAAAACAAAAATTTTGCAAAAAATAATAAAAAATGACTAATATCAACACATTTAAAAAAAGTCACACTAACTCAGTTGTCGTAGATGATGTCAAAATTGCTGCCACCATCTCAAATCAACTCAATCATGGTGCTCTCACTTGAGGCATATTCACACAACCAAAGCTCATAATCACACTTGCGCAATAATAAAATGAGTTACCTATTCATATTTTTCATATTACTATTTATAGTAATTTTCCAGTACTTACCGCGCTATAGTCATTGTTCACACCTATCCTTCAACCTAATACACATTACACAATTTTCATCTTATCTTAAGCACCTTTACTTTGATTATTGTCTCGTTTATGTCATTCTCTTTATAATTCTATCTACTATCATATTGTACAAAGTCCACAAACACTATATTCCTCTTTCACACAGTCTTAACTCAATATACACACACCTTTGCGATGCATACATTCAATTTTACATCATTACATGTTGCCTTTCGGCTCAGTGCTCGTTCTCATCACCACTCCCCTTTCATTGAAAGGGGGAGAATACAATTGGGACATCCTATAATCCTTCCTCATATTATTACGTTACCATTTTATATTTCTAACTATGCATTATAAAAAACAAATCTCATATAATACACAACATTTCATACCACTTTCTAGTGATTCTCCCTAATTACCTAATCCAGGGGCAAAAAGTGTAAAGTATCTCCATGAGTAACCAATAAAATCACATACATTCAAATATCAACAAAAAAAAATTTTACTATTCCAAATCACATCAATTAATTAACACATCACAACGTATTTATCCTCCCTGATGACCTAACTTGTGAGTTATATCACCACTTTCCTAGATGATATAACATGGCAAATTATTCTACATTTTACGACTACTTCCAAATGACCTAATATGGAAGCCATCTCATACACATTGCGGAAACGCCAACGTCATTTTGTTTCCTATACTGCTCCTATATGATTTATTCACATTTGATTAAAACAAATCAAATTGGATCCAAATGAAAAATCCGGTCTTTATTCGTTTGCTATGACTAGACCTTTTGAGGATGTAGTTAAAGTTGGAGGGTAAAACTAGATCTCTCTCCCTACACTCTTCCTCTGGGGGAAGGATGCCCAAATCCATAGTTTTTCACACACTCAAAATTGGTTTGGAAAGTGATCACTCCTTACCATAGCACATCTTCATCAGTGACAAAATTGAAATTTCCAATCACTAAATATCGCTTAATGCTCCTCATAATGGTCCCACGTCTCTCATTATGCCGCATGGATTGACATGTTGATCCATAGTTCGCCAAGTTATATTTCTGCATGTACTTCTACAACATCTATGCGTAATTCTCTGGAATTATCTTAGATATGAATCTCTATCTACTTTATGTTACCAAAAAATTTCTCAACAACATAAAGTGGGGGAAAATGTAAACACAAAATCAAGCACTTAATACTATTTATTAAACCACCAAATATTTTATTTTAAATACAGATCTTACGTAATAAAATTATTCATTAGTGACCCATTCCCTATTCCATCCGCTTGTCTTGTTGGTTTCTATTACTTTTATCTTTCACGCTTATCACTCATATGCGCAGTTCTATTTAGGTCATAGGGATCCCTGTTAGTTAGTATTCAATCATTTATCATCATTTGTTTTTAGACACTAGCACCCAGGAACTTCTATCCATCCTAGACACATGTGTCCACTTTATGTTTGTTCTTATTTTTAGTAGTCTTTTTGGTTTTCCATCTCATATCCCAAGGCACTATCAACATGTAGGGTCATTAGTGTCGAAATTAAAGTAAGAGATCCCTATATAAACACAACATACATAACATTATAAGGGAAATAAATTATTATCAAGGTCTAGCTATCTACATTTCTCAAGGGACTGCATTTGGGTGCATTACTCTACATACAGATTGTATAGGAAGGGAAGTTCATTTTATTCCATCCACACATTTACATTTTTACCTAGCTATTTCTCATTATCTTTGATCATTGACACGAGGGTGACATAGGAGCACTATTGGACACACAAGCACATATAACTACATTGAGTCTAAGATGCATTATAGAGCTCAATCATAAGTTCACCATTGTGATAGCTGAGGACAATCCGACCACTCATTTTGCATATGTTTTAGGATTTGATGTCTTTTTGAGGGTTTTTCAGGAGGATATTTTTATGTAGGTTTATAGGTACCTCGACGATCCAAGTGCGACATATGTTAGAGTAGGTATTTACCTTAGCTCATGTTCACCTAAGTAATTTATTCACCTTTATTGTATTTTTCCTCACCCACATGTGTGTGGATATTTATTTTATCTTATTTAAATATTATCAAGTTGTTAAGTATAGTTCTTTCCTTGATCTATGGTATTGACTAGATCCTTGATGACTAGTTCTTTCCTAAATCTAGAGACTTGGCTAGTTTTTTGATGACTAGTTCTTTCCTTGATTTATGGCTTGATCTAGGACCTTGACTGGTTCTTAGATTTATATTCCTTTCCTATATAAACAAGGTCCATTCTCATTGTATTTCATTGAGTTCCATAATAATATATGATATTGTTATTCATTTATTTGCAAAGGTTTTATTAAAGCTATTGTGGAAAATTAATTTCATCTTATTGTGTGTGGTGTTTGATTAGCATCTAATTTCTTGGCTTGGTATGATATGGTTATCGTTCATTTTATGGTATTAGAGAAGGAGATTGTTGTTGACATCCGTCTGTATGTTTCGTTTTACAAACATTTTATTTTTGTATATTCATATATTCGATATTTTTAGTATTTTGTTTCTGCATGTGTTTTTATAAAAAACAGAGCCTTTCATTAGATTCAGAAGGTGGAAAAACCCTAAGATAGACTATAAACTTGACCATTTATGGAGACATCCAATTTTTTAGTTTTTTGTTGTTGCAGAGGTACACACTGGGCCGCATTAAAATCCATGCCAATGAGGAACTAAACCGCATTGAGTTTTTTTCTTCAGCGGTGTAGAATTTTTGGGTGGCATGTAGCAGAATTTTCTCATAAGGGATTTTCTTTCCTCTTTTGGCAAGTCACAAAGGTTGATGTCCATGGTTTTTTCCATTTTAGGAAATTTTGTACACTACTATTTTTGGTTGAGCAAAGACCCTTTGAAATCCTTAGCCCCTGGTCATATGGTATGATAATATGAGGACTTAAAGTTGGTGATTCCTTCTAGTAGGTGCTTAAATCCAACCCCCTTTCATTTTTTTGGGTGGTAAAGGCAAGAGCATTTTGTTTTATTTTAGTGGCAACTAAAATAAATAGTAGAGCATAATATTGAAAAGCTTGTATCTTTTTATCAGTAACTCAGATTTGTGTCCCATTTTTTTGCAAAAGTTCTTTTTTTCATGATTTTTACATTGGAAATATTTATTTTGAGAATCACACTATAGTTATAAAGTTCCATATTGTAACACACACTCATTATAAAGTGCCAAAATATGGGGGGTCTTGTTGCATTGTGTTGGTGCTCAATTTGGTCTTGCCCCGTTTGTCCTTGAATTTATTCAATTTATGGGTCTGTCATCTTTTTTACCTCCCCGTATTGATACATGTAATTTTTTCCTCCATTTGGTTTCCATGATCAGTCCCTTCCTTAGTCGAGGATCACTTAAAATCTAGATTTTTTTTTCGTTCCTCTGTCCATGTGAAAAGAATCTATAACTTGGGCAAAAACTCAGGTTTTTTACCTTCCTTCCATTTTCCACAGTCACGTTTTTGTTGTCCCTATCATTTTTTTCCCAAAAATTTGTGGAAATGTGATTGGATGCAGCTTGGAGGATCACATTTGGGCCTTATATCATTTCCAAACTCTCTGTCCGTGAAGAAGGATTCATTTCCAGGTGCAAATGGCGATTTTCCTACATTTTACGGCTTGATAGGTGTGTTTTCCCCGTCAAATTTGCATCTCAGAATCTATGGAAATGTGGCCCTTTCTAGTTGGATGCATCTTAGTGGGGCACTTTGAAAAGTATAAGGCCCGCTTCAACTCAAAACTTGTCCACGGGAAGGGTTGACGCTCATATGAAAATTCACCTTTTGGTTTGACCTTGGAGTTACGCCGAGGAGACACGTGGAGGTTTCTGCTACCTTGCCCAGACTTAGACATTTTTTCATGCAGCTAGTGCAGCTTTGGCGAACCATGGACACTGGAGGGCCGACACTTGTTCAGGGTCTCCGCTTTTGGGGACCATCTCAAAGTTGCATTGGGGAGACACATGGAGGCTTCCGCCGGCTTCGCGCTATACTTAAATTTTTAAAGAAATTTTCTAAGGCCTGGGACACGTGGAGGGACCACACTTGTTTGGGGACTGGCCCCTAAATTTTATTTTGAAGAAGCGACAAGAGGATACTTGGAGGCTTTCGCTCACTCTTCCCTTACTTAGACTTTTCAACGGCCAAGGAAAACTGTCTCGAACCCTAGACACATGGCGTCTTCCGCTGATCCTTCAATTTTTTTAATAAATCTATCAAACTGAGACACGTGTTGAGCCCGCGCTTGTTTGGGGTCTCCATTTTTTAGGACCATACCAAAGGTGCGCCAAGGCGACACGTGGAGGCTTTCGTTGGCTCCTTTTTACTGAGACTTTTCAAAGGCCAAAAAACAATTTTCTTGGGCCGAGGGCACGTAGAAGGCCTGTTCTTGTTTGGAAACTTGCCACTGTACCTCACCTTTGTAGTTGTGCCAAGAAAACATGTGGACGACTCTAATCTAGAGTTGAGAAGGGGCAGAATCAATGGTTACTGTGCATTTCATCTATTTTTCTGCCATTTTTGCTCCAAGACTCTTGGAGATGTGAATACACACTGTTTTTCATCATTTTGATGAGATTCCTTATCATTTTTGTCTGTAAAGTGCCATTGAATGGATTTAGAAATTAATTTGTGAGTCCAATAATTATTAAGGTCGATATTTTGAAGTTGGAATTAATCGGGCACTTGCGAAAACATGAATTACCAAAGAAGATGGATGCGGGGTAGAGTTACAGAGAAAAAAGAGGGAAAAGGATGAAATGATGGAGGTTGCAGGCATAAAATATGGAAAAGGTGTTGCCTTGAGAGAGAAAAGGATTACTTGTCTGGTTCAGCTGTATAGAGCCTCCGAAAAATGATTAAAACGGGGATTTATCGCATGAGAGAATCATAATGATTAAAAGGATTGTCAAAAAGGTTGTGGCATGGCATCTTAGTCATTAGTCAAGGGTCTAAAAAACGTGATCAGTTCATGATTTGTCCACCTGGTATCTTTTGGATGTGCATTTGTTAAACGTCACTTTCTGAGGCAAATTGGTAACAAGCAAAGGTCCCTCGAATATTCTTCTTTTTTGGGGGGGAAATTGAGTGAGTGAAATGTATAAATGTAATGGTAATACTCTTACAAATGGTCAGAGGTTAAATTTCATGAGAAAAATTTGAGAAAAACCATCCTTTGAGAAACCCATTTGAGATACCTGGTTAATTTCTTCTATGTTAGACTTTTTATCATGTCAAGTTGGTTACAGATATATAGCCATTGAAAGGATCTGAGATTGCTCTGGAATATCTCCCCTAGTGATGAATCTAAGCAATTTTGAAATTAATTTGTGTTCAATCTCTAGTAATTTGTGTCTGCTTTGTTTCAGAATGCCTACAAATGGTTTCTTTTGTTCCTATTGCAATCTTACATTGAAATCTTTGTGAAATCACATAGGATCTTTTCCCTATGACAGTTTAGTGGTATTTGAAATTTCATTTCAAGAAGAGCCTTCATCCTATGATGACAAAAACAAATTTAAAATCACTTCACTGTCATTTGTTAATAAAGATTGTTTGTAAGTCTTTGGGTGTACCTTAGGCGTGATTGATCAGATATTTTGGTGTTTAATTGAGTCTTTTAACTCAATCCTTTGTGCTAGATTCGCAAAGATTATGTGATAACATGCAAATCTGGACCTTCATTGATGCACACCTTCTGGTTGAAGGAACGGTTTAACTATTCTGAAGCTTTCTATTGTTGATTTGTCCATTGTTGTGAATTTTCTCAAAGATCTGGTATAATCAACTTTATCCTGCTTAATCTCCCACCAAAAATTATTCAAAAACCATGAATCCATCCTGAATTACCCATGTTTTTCCCTGTATATCCACAAAGGAACAAAATCTATTTACTAAAATATGCAAAACAATCAGGGTTTCATAATGTCTTTAGAAACCTTAGCCTTGTTTTGAAAGTATCTCCATCTTTTAGAAGTGTCAACTCTTGAGAGTTAAATTATGGAGTATTGATCATACTTTCCCAAGGTTTTCTTCATAAAATTCATGCAAAAGAAGGATATATCCACCTACTTCATCAAATAGAGGTTACACTAAGGGTCTTCTTACCCTGGTTGAAGAGGCACAACCTAAAGTAGTGAGGATAGGTCAAATCCTCTTGAAGGTGTTATCCATCTCTCTATAAATATGAGTGACAAAGGGCCAGTTATATCTCATCCCCAGCTACAAAATGACATACATTATGATCTATCTGTCTCTAAGCTCTATGTAAAATATGTGATGTTGTTCAGCTTGAAAAGGAGAACAAATTTGGATACCAAGGCTCATGCCGTCGTTGTCGGGGATCTGATTCGTTGATTTTTTTGTAGTTCATATGCATTTAGATCATCAACAACACTCATGGTGCCATTTCTAGGGATCTGATTCATTGATTTATTGCCAGTTCATAGCCATTTGGCCCATCAACAACACTAGTGGCGCCGTTGTCAGGGACTCTTTGAAGTATTTTACAAATATAGTACATACAGACCATGGTAATACTTCTTACACGTGTTGTGTGCTAATACTTTGCTAAAACATCATTATCTGTTCAGATTTGTAAGAAATGTTCAAAGTTGTAAGTTATGAGTGTAATATTTCTAGTTTATACAGTTATTGCACTAAATTTTGTATCATCATTGACAAATTTGGGTAGAAGAAGAGTAGATCTTGTAGGCTTTGCATCAATTTGGTATTGATAGACATTTGATAGGTCTTTCATAGTGCATTTGCACAAACTAAGGTGAAAATCCCTAGCGGAGACTCCGTGTTGTTTAAATTCTTAATAAATACCAGTGTATTAACATATATCAAGTAAGATTTCTCATTAATCTCTGCAAAGCTAGAAGGAAGAAGATCTTTCTTCACCAAGGACCCTAGTAAAAGGTTGTTTCCTGAGTTAAGAAAGTCTAATTCAGAAGGAAGAAGAATTTGGAATGTTGTTAGAGATTAAGCATCAAGAAAAGAGATCTTCATTGGTGAAACTGATCAGCCTGTGATTGAAGATTGCAATACTTCCTCAAGTGAATCTAAATCAGGTAGTCTCTTTGTTGAATTTAATTTTCCATCTGGAGAGGGGCCTTCATTTGTATTTGAAATTTTTTCTTCTCAATCTGCCCCCGGTATTTTCCAAATCTAATAGAGTTTTCCAAGAAACAAAGCCTTTAGAGGGCAGTCATTTTGAGAATTACATCCATGTACCACACATACTTCTCACTCCTCATCAGTTTTCATCTCCTCCAAGGTCACCTCCTCAAAATAATATGGATAAGCCTCCACCCATACCTCCATTTGTTGTTAATACTTTTGGTCCCATCGATTTTAGAGGTATGGTTGGCTATCCAAATGTTGTGCCATAAGATGTAAGAAATAGATTGCCTAAGTTTCAAGGAAATAATGCAATCACTGGTGATCAACACTTGAAGCTCTTTGTTAATATGATGAAAGACTTTGAAATAGAATTTGAGGATGTGTACATTAAATTATGTATCCATACCCTTGAAGAAGATGCAAGGGACTGGTATAAATCTTTGCCAGATAATTCCATTGATTCTTGGATAGAAATGAAGAACGTTTTTAGACTGCAGTATGGTGATAAAACAGACCCTAGGTTTCCTTTATCAGAATTTGAAAAAATAAAAATAATCCTAATGAGTCTTACCATGACTTCAATACAAGGTTCAATAAGACCCTAAATAGGTTTCCTATGATCCTAAGGACAAGTGATGTTTCTTGTTTGTTAAAGTATTTAGATGCATTTCATAAGAAAGCTGCCTATTATTTAAGAGGGAGGGTGTTAAACTGATCAACCCAGAGAATCCTCTATCTATCAGTAGGCTGGGATCTTGGGAAGTTGAAAGGACTTTGGCTGGAGGCTATCAAAGGAAATATTGTACACGCTATTCAAGGAAGAGAAGGAATTGGGACAAGGTCTCCAGGTCAACATAGGAAAAAAGGACAAGACAGATTTATAAATCATCCTAGAAATGATCAGAGATCTAATGACATAGGTAAAGGACCCATGGGAGCTAGATAACCCCAAACTAGAGAAAATAAAGTAGTTCATAATCCTCTAAATGCCAGAGTTGTTGTTAAAGAGACAAATGAAATTGATTAGTGTGATAAATGTTTCTTACCCCACCCACCATGTGAATTAGATTAGCAAGTTAAAGAAGCTGATGATGATGATAACACTGATGATGATACATACATGGTGGATTGCTCTACAAGCTCACAACAAGGAGCAACTTTAACTGAACTAATAAATGCAAGAACTGCTACAAGTTTTTGGGATTGCATTCACCGGGTACATATTATTTCTCCCTCTCATACTTTAGAAATAGATATGGTACAAGCTTTTGAACTTCCTAATAATGATTTTGAGTACCTAAGAGCTCTAATGATTAAGAAGTATGATGGTGGAATCCCATCAGAAGAGGATAGACAGCTGTTAATGAATATTTTTGTTACCTAAGAAAAAGAATATAACACAAGAAGTAAAGTTGTCAAAGAGGCAGGGCCTCAAGCCAAAAAAAAAACCCCAAGTCTCACCAATATCGCAAAAGAAACTCAAAAGAAAGATTCATTTGGTAAAGTCCTTGTTGTCTCAAGTAGAAATAGTGTTCCCGCCCATTCCCAAAATGTAAAATATCTTATTCCATCCAATGAGTTTGTCAATCTTTATCCAAATGTTACTTTGCCCAAATACATTCCTTATGACATTGCCCAAGTCTTGAGTCAGATCAAGATTTCTGTTCCAATTTTTGAACTGCTTAGGATTCCTTAGCACAAGAAGAGGGCCTTTGAGTATTTGGGATTGGAAGAAGATAGGAATACCCAAGGTAGAAATATAAATAACGTAAACACTCCTCCTCCAACCATTGCAGACCTAGAAAAACCACCAACATTAGAGGAGATAAGTGAACCACCTGAAGTTTACTTGGGAACATCTTTGGTTTAGTCTCAATTAAATGTTGATCTATTTTTTACAACACTGATTATTAAGGATAGACTACTACACAATTGTATGTTTGATTCTGGAGCATCATCCAATGTTATGCCTCTAGAGGTCATGAATGAATTGAACATTAAAGTGACAACAACTCATGACAAGTGTACTGTAATGGATTCTAGAGAGGTGCCAATTGTAGGATGTGTAAAAGATTTGGTGGTACAACTTGCAGCTTATCTGGGTAAGAACTTGAAGCTTGATGTTGTTATTGTTGATTGCCCTACCAAATGGGGCATGCTTTTATCAAGAAAGTGGGTTGCAAGTGTTGGTGGAAGTGTTTAGATGGATATGTCTTTCGCCACCATTCCAATTGAAGGAAACCTTATAAAGTTGTATGGAGAGAAGAAGATGTTGCACCTCATTGAAGATCCCAATAATGCTTCTAATGAAGTGTTGTATGCCAATGTAGATGGTGATAAATTTGTTGGATTTGTTGATGGCAAAGAGCACAAGATTGATCAATGTAAATGTCTTGAACAAGTAGGTTTTCCTTGGACCTTGTTATTCAATGGAGCTTGTTCCAAGTTTGGAAATGGTGTTGGTATTGTTCTGATTTCTCCAGGCTAGGAAGAGTTTTTTTTAATTTCAAACTCAACTTTGAATGCACTAACCACATTGTTGAATATGAAGCACTATTATTGGGTTTGATAATTGCATGGAAATATGGTGTAAAGGATATCATTGTCAAAGGAGATTTAGAACTAATTGTCAAGTAGATTAGAAAAAATGTATGCTACTAAAAATTAGAGAATGAAAGAATAAAATCATGTAGTCTGGGATTTGATTGAAATGTTCGAGTCATTTAATATTGTGCACCATGATAGAAATTTTAATGCTTTGCAGACAATTAGCATTGCTAGGATCCAATTTGGAATTGTACAAGTATCTCCATTTTGTGAGTATGATGTTGAAAGACTAACAAGGCCATCTATCCCTGACATGTTAAAAAATTTGACAAGTGTTTCGATGGTGATGCTGGGTGAAATGGTTTCTACAGAACCAAGGCGAGTTTTGTTGAACCAAAATGATTGGGAACGCAATGGTGTGTGCTGCTGCCAGGAAAGGAACTTTTATTTGGCAAGACATCATCCAACTGAAGACAAACATGTTCCCAGAAGTTGTGGCAACTTGAATCAAACTTTGATAATATTGATTGCATTATTAACAAGAATTTATGTCAGTTTCAAGAGATATGGAAGAGCACGACCTGGGCACAATGGAAAACCCCATAAAATCTGGTTAGGAGCAATCTGAAAAGGAAGAGAAGTAGTCCTTGTTTTAAAATTGTTGAAGAAATATCAAGACTTTCTGCCTAGCTTGGGTTCTTACTCTGAGTGAAGCATCTAGGGAAGATTTTTCCACTGAACTTCCCTTGATCTCTAATGCCAAGCCTTTCAGGAAAAAATAGAGCCGATCAATCCGCTCTTTCTTTGAAGATGTAAGAGAATTGAATAATTTGAGGATAGAGGGATCATTCAGTCCACAAGGTACTCATCTTGGGTTGCAAATTTAGTACATGTCAAAAAAATAATGGCGATATCTAATAGCAAAGAGCACAAGATTGATCAATGTATGTCTTAACCAGTAGGATTTTCCTTTCCTTGGACTTGGTAATTCGATGGAGCTTGTTCCAATTTGGAAATGTTGTTGGTATTGTTCTGATATCTCCAGGGCCAGAAGAGTTTATTTTTTTCTTTTCAAACTCAAATTTGAATGCACTAACAACATTTTTGAATATGAAGCACTTATTAGGTTTTGATATTGCATGGAAATATGGTGTAAATGATATCATTGTCAAACAATATCAGCTAGTTGTCAAGCAGATTATAAAATTGTACTGCCTACTAAAAATCAGAGAATGAAACAATAAAAGAATACAGTCCTGGGACTTGATTTAATGATTCGACTTCATTTAATATTAAATATTGTTCACCATGATAGAAATTTTAATGTTGTTGTGACAGTTTAGCAATGGTTCTACGGATCCATATTTGGAAATATACAATATCCCATTTTGTGAGTGATGATGTTGAATACTAATAGGCCATCGTCCCTAACAAACGTTAAAAATTGCAAGTGTTTGAATGGAAAAAAATTGGGAAATGCCTAGGTAAAATGGTTTCTACAGAACCAAGGTAGTTTTGCTGACCAAATATTATGGGAACCATGTGTGTGCTGCTAAGGAAATAAACTTATTGTAAAAGACATCATCTAGCTGAGAGACAACATATTTCCCAGAGGTTGGGTGCACTTGAATAAATCAAATTTGATAATGTTGACTGCATTATAACTGAAAAATATGTCATTTCAAGAGATGGTGGAAGAAGACAACCCGGGCACCAGGAAAAACGCATGTAAATCTGGTTAGGAATAATCTGAGCAGGAAGAGAAGCAGTCATATGTTCAAATTGTTGAAGAAATATCAAGAATGCATAGCTTGGTCCTTACTCTGAGTGAAGGCATACTTCCGGAAGGTTTGTTCCAACATGAAATTCCTCTGAATCTACTTCCAAGCCTTTCGGAAAAAAACAATGTCGATCAATCTGCTCATTCTTTGAAGTGTCAGAAGAATTGAAGAATTTTAGGGATGGAGGGATCATTCATCCCACAAGGTAACTACTCATCTAGGGATTGCAAATTTAGTCTCTGTCAGAAAAAAAAAGGAATGGGTGATATAAAGTTGTGCGTAGACTTCAAGCCTGAATAAAGCTCATTGAAAAGATAATTGCCCTCATGCCAAACATGGAGAAAGCTAAAATTGGTAACTGGTTTTTTGAATTATATACCACTTGGATGGATTTTCTCTTTTATACATCAGTTGGTTTTGAATGGAGTCAGAAAGAATAAAGACTACCTTTACCACTCTTGGGGAACTTATGTGTAGTCAATATGCCTTTTGGCTTATGATGCCCTGAGCAACTCTCTAAAAGAGTAAATGGATTACCGTTTTATATTAATTAATGATTTCGGTGTTGTTTATCAAGATATGTTAACTGTGTTTTCTAGAAAATAATTATCACACTTGCAACACTTGGAGAGAATTTTGTAAAAACAAGAGGTAAGAGAATGGCATATCATTGAATCCCAAGAAAAAGGGTTTTGGGGGTGCACTATTTTGGAGTGCAAAAGGCAAAGCTGCTTGTCACATTGTGTCAAAGGAAGTGGTCATGCTGATCCCAAGAGAGGGAAGCCATCAGCCAGGTTCCAATTCCAAGAAATAAGAAGGGAGTGTCAATCCTTCTTTGGACAAATACACTTTAATCAAAGATTTGTGTCTAACTTTGTCTGAGTTGACCATCCCTATTACTAAGCAATGCTGAAGAAGGAACAAGTTATCAAACGGGAAGAAGCTTCCATTCAAGCTTTCAATGGGTTCAAAGCAAGCATTAAAGCATGCCCCTGTTTTGGCAGCTCCAATTAAAGAAGCCTTTTCAAACAGTTATTTACTTTCAAAAAACACCATTGCATTTGTCTTGTTGTCAGAGGATGAATGAAAGGGGCTTAGAGACCCAATTGCTTTTTCATTAAGGCATTGCAAGGAATGAATTTGAAGTACACCATCTGGAGAGCAAGCATTTTCCTTGGTGAAAAGCAACAAAGGTTTTTAGACCTTACAACTCTTGAGCCTCTAACAGTTTTTACTTATGTTCCCCACACTATATGAAATATATCTTTATTCAGAGATGGAGGTCCTCAAGCAAAAGATTGCAGATGGGTAAACAAGTTTCAGGCATATTGACATGGATATCCAACCATGAAATTGATAAGAGGTTTGGGCCTAGCTAAGTAATGGCTGAGAGCAACTGGAAAAATATTGAGGTTGAATGAAGATAAGGAGAAAGGGTAGATTTCCTTGAAAATTTTTTGGTAAGTTTTGAAATGATACAAAGATATAATATTTTATCTCAGACATCTATGTTGCCCTGACAATTTGAGTAAAATCAAGAACAGAGCTCTTAAGTTGCCTCTCCAAATTTGTCATTACTAATTTGGGGTAGCGTGGAAAGAAACCCCAAGGGCCGTGCTCTTGAATGCCATCACTGAAGAGAGGCCCCCCCCCAATATTGTTTTCATAATTTGGCGTGGAGTAGTTTTTGTGGGGACAATTTTGCTGGAAGAGTTACAGATATAAATCTTGAAGGGCTGGTTTTGGTTTGCCCCAACCTTCTTGCTTCAAAGATACAACTATTGTTTGGGAAATGTTGAATTTTCCAACATTTTTCTGGAAGAATGAAGC
>CM034151.1:157602670-157750125 GCA_019776745.2 Taxus chinensis | reverse complement strand
CTCATAGTGCCGGATTGGTGATGACAGGATGTGGACCATCGGAGGTAAATTGGATTTTTTGCCTCTTATCATCAAAAGGATTAAAATCTCAAAATGGCCTGCAGGCTCGACAAGGAGGTCAAGGTTGGTGTTGAAAATTTCAGAAGGCGGGGAGGCGGGCCATCAGGGGCAACTTGGATTTTTTGCCCCTTGATAGTCAAAGGACTGAAATCATCAAAATGATCCACGGGTCCAATAGAGAAAAGTCAAAACTTGCTCCAGTCAATGGCAGAGGTGCGGATCTTCGGAGAAAAATTAGAAAATTTTCCTTTTGTCGGAAAAGGAGTTAAAATTAAAAAAGGAAGTGTGGTTCCGCTAGGACCCACAATGGGATATGTGTTAGGCCCTTTTTTTAAGGGCGGAGCTACGGAGAAAACTTGGAAAATTTTCCCTTTTCCAAAAAAGAGGTGAAATATCAAAATTAGGCCACGATTTCTTTGGGACCCACCTTATGACATGTGTGTTGGTCGTCAAATAGGACTTTACGAAGAGCAACAGTCAAGGGACAAGAAGTCCCTCCTCTTTAATGGGAGAGGTTCCCTTATTCAGAAACGAACCTATTTACAAATATACAAAACATGATTTCCTGGTTGAACTTGGATATTACGAAAGTGTTTTCTATAAAGATCATCAATTACAAAAGGACTGAGGAATGAGAATACGAGAATGAGCAGAAAGGCAACATGCAGAATTATAGATAACAGAGTAATTCTTTATGTATGCGAAGTTACAGTGAATTGAAACAAGATCATTTGTATCATATAAATAAGATGGAATTTAAAGACACAAAGTTCTGTAAATAATATCTGCCAGAACACAAAGTTTCTTAACATAACACAGACAAATGATCTTCACGAGATAAAATGAAAAGCTTAAGGAAAAAAGAGATCAGATAGATGCAGAATGAAAAGCCCTTCTGTATTGATTTCTTTATAACTTATTTACACTTTCAGAGAATATGCCGAGTTCTTCCTCCCTTCAGAATGGCGAGGAGAGGCCATTATATAGTTTACAAATCAGTTACACTCGGTAACTACTTCTTTTAACTAAAGATTAGTTAAGGATTGCCAATCGCAATACATCAACTTATTACAAAGAATACGAGAAAAAGAATCGGAAGAAGAGAGAAGAATAAGGAGAAGAAGACAGGTGGTTATGACTGGGAGGGACCCACTGACTTCAAAATCCATTTCGTGAATCTCTTCAATGCCTCGGCTATGTCTCGGCCACGAGGGACTGACGTGTTGGCTGTAGACTGAGTCCAAAATCCAAGGCACTTCTCTATTTCCTTATCAAACTCAATGTGAGTATGATAGTCTTTATTTGCTTCCTCAATGGCAGATTGAAGAGAGCATATCTCCTTCATTTTCTCTTTGGAAATGGAGCTTTCCTTGAATAGATTATTTTTGACAAAAGCTCTGAATTGAGATTTGATTTCTTGCAAGGAAAGAGGTACACTAGAAGTTTCGTCCTGAAGATGACAATGAATATCTTTGAAAGCAGAGACAACCGGTGTCTTGAAAGCTTCACCTTTCTGCCAGCTATTCTTCAGTTCTCCCAAAGCCTCCTCCAAAACTTTGATCTTCCACTCCACGCTGTAAACCCAGGATTTTGACAGATTATCTTTTGCATCATCAAAAACCTTACTTGCCAATAAAATGTTCTCATCTGTCTGTCCCATGAGGCGGAGGTCTACTATGCAACTGCTCCAAAGTTTGAGCTCTTTATCTATGATCCCAATAGTGGAAGAGAGCTTCTGTTGCAAATTGTTCACTTTTCCATGGAGTTTGAAAGCTTCATCGATGAAGTTCAACCCTGCAACAAGCATATCATCCACCATGGCCTCCATAGCTCTGCCATAGATGGAATACTTGTGCATGTCTTTGATACTCTGTACTTCATCTTGGCTCAAAATTACAGGTGGTGGAAGAGTAGTCAATGGGGTAGGGTCCAAAACTTTGTCCTTAGACAAAAGAGATTTGATGAAACCTGTGAGAATCTGGGCTTGTTCCTCCAATTGTTCAATAGTTTTCTGCCCTTTCTCTACCCTCCCAATGACTCTTGTGACTGTTTCCTGGAGGTTATGTATCTCTCCTTCAGGGGTAGACTCTCCCATAGGAATCCTCGAGAGTTCTAGGTCAGCTGCCTGCAAATCTTGCTTTGATTTGTCTCCAGTAGGCTTGGCTGTCTCTAGGAATTGCTGACCCTGAGCATCAGACACTATCTTGGAAGTGATTTTGGCTTTCTTGGCGTGAGAAGGAGGAGTAGTGCCTAGCAAGGCTACAACAGCATCAAAATTTGGGCCCCGAGCTCCGAGAGGAAGATTTCCTCTTCCTACTGTCAACAAAAGGTTGCACCCATGCAAAAGAGGAGGAGGAAGCAGCAGGTGGGGCAAGAGGACCAAGAGATAGAGAACTCATAGCGCCCAAAGTCTGCACTGTTGTTGTCTCGAGTTTAGACATGACTGGAGTGCTTGTGACAACTGGTGCAGAGGAATCAATAGCACTTGGAGGTTCAGTGCTTTGGAATTCTCCGTCCTTATCCATTGGGGATTCAGTGGCACTGGGAGGAGCTAGTACTTAACTTTCTTCACTTTCACTGAGAACAATGATGTTCTCAGGTCCCAAAAGTAACTCTGTCTACTTTTTCTGAGGATCCTCTTCCACAGGCTCCTTCTTAACCTCTTTGAGTTTCTTCTGATATACCTGGGTGGATGAAGAAGGAGTAGAAACTGCAGGTCCTTGTGTTGATGAGGTAGGAGGGGTTTGCACAGGTGTGTCTGATCTCGGAGTTGATGCTTCCCTCCTTGGTGTTGAAACATCCTTGGAGGAGGATTCTCCTGAGTGCCTCCTGAGCTCTCGGACTTTCTTATCAAACCAGATCTTAGTTCTGACTAAGACTGGAGCTAGGATCTCTGCCAAATCATCTTTCTCTTTCTTGAACCAATCTAGGTCCTCCAAGGGAGTGTGCTTGACCACATTGTCATATTCATATGAGCACAGATTAGAGTTGTCATCCTTGAGTCCTGTAGGAACTTGGTACAAGCCGAGTTCTTCGATCAATTGCAGAGAGAACCTTCCATAATGCCTTCTTCTGGCCTCAAAATCATCGACACAGTCAGCCCAATAGTCTTCTGTATCTGCCCTGTGATGATATGTTATCTTGATGTTTTGCTCAATGAACTTCTTCAAGTCGAAGCAAGTTCTTGGCTTGAAGAAATGGACAGTGATGGGGGCCAGGGCTCTTTCAATATTCTATGCGTCCAGGGCCGTTTTGCAGGTGTAGTTTCCCAAAGAGATAGGGAAGTGCAAACCAGTGATCTTCTTGTCCCTGCAGGTTCTATGCAATTTGTCCAATTACCTGCATACTTCTATCAGAGCCATCTTGTCACTGCAGAACATGGGAAGCCTCAGAGGGGTGCTCTCGTAGCCAGCGAGCCTGATGTAGGAGAATTTTCTGAATTGGATAAAATAGGCACCGTAGTGCAATATCAGACTCATGGATTCATCAGAAAATCTCCTAGCAGTGTCACCCTCGAGAAGTCTAACCATGTACATGGTGAAAGCATCATTCACCCTTCATAAATTACGATTACTGGTCTCTAGGGCGAACTGCGGGTAGTAAGCATACACAGGATCAGCCTTGTGGGCATCAATGTAAGAGAAACCAAACCATTGCCTTGATGCCGCCAGAGTGTACATTAGGTACGAAGTCATGTAGAATTTCTTCATTTGCTGCACATTGGACAACTGCTCCGCTAGGTTCATGCTGATGATTTCAGCCCAGTTGATGTTTTGAGTCCCCTTGCACACCATATTGATGAGCGGGCACATCCAGAAATGGAACTCGTTAGTAGAAGGTAAGCCCTTGACCCGAGCCAGTAGGATTATGAAATCTAACAACTCTTCATTGAAATTTTCTTGGAAGAGAGTCTTGGATAGACGAGACGTTCCCTTCTTAGGGTTTTTAAGCCATGACTTCGCCACCCGAGCCTTGTAGTTATCGCTGTCTTGATTGAATAGGGATTGTGCTTGATTTTGGGAGATAACGATAGCATTATCCATTTCCGGAATCCTCAATGCAGTGCCAATGGCAGTAGCATCGAGTTTGGTGATGAGCTCCTCGTGTACGTTGGTTAATTCACTCGAATCAGGGTTGAAATGTGCCCCGCATGAAAGCACTGTGTCTGCACATTGGACCGAGATGGGGAAACCGCCAGCATAAGCTAGACCGCTATCATGGATCATTTGTGCCATTGGTGTAGGATTTGCATCTGTCATCCTCGACCAAAAATCACCAAAATCAAGGTGACGAACTTCACTGTCCCCGATATCAGGAACGACAGATTCTAATGGTGAGATTTGCTCCTACCCCTAGAATTTGATCCTCATGTTGGTAGCAATTGAGAGAGAGCAAAGCTGTAAGCTAAACCTGGGATGAAATTACAGGGGGAATGGATACGCGCAGGAATTTAGATTGCAAGGGTTTGAGCAAAGGATAACATGGAAGCAGTGTGAAAAATGCATAGGGGGTTTGCCCGTTATATAGCCGTTTTGGAGAGAGAAAGGTAATAAATTCGCATTAAATTCATACCTACCAATTTGAAAAGCAACATATCCGGGTAGAGCGGGAAAAATTAGCATGAATGGCACTTGGTTCATTTGGGACACGAGGGACGCGAAAGCGTGAAGCATGCGGTTAGGGCGTTTCAGGCGATGCCGGGAAAAGGCGCACAAATGTTATTGGGACATGCGGGACAAAAGTGCGCAATGTATGTGACTCGGCCAGATCGGGCAAAAAGGTGACAATGGGTCCGGAAGAGTTTGGGACATCCGGGACGCGAAAGCGCGAAGTACGTGGTTCAGGCGTATCGGCTGAAAATGGAACAACTTGTCCGGGTGAACTTGGGACATTCAGGACAAAAATTTTCGATGGGCCCGAAAAAGACAAACTTCGGGTAAATCGGCCGATCAGGGAACAGAAGGCCCAATTGAACTTGGGACACGAGGGACAAAAATTTCTGACAGGCCCGAGAAACACACAAAGTGACCCAAAAAATGCAGATTTTCTCAATTTCCTGACTTTTCACACCACTAGCTCGATAGAAAGGACACTTAAACTCAAAATTTTAAATTTTTCGACTTCTCAAAAGCAGCAGAATTTTGAGTGGACAACAGCTGGCTCCTTCTGGGGATGACTTGGCATAAATTCAAGGAATGAGACAAGGCAAGAACTTAGACAAACTCGGAAAGTAGACCAGTACCTTATCCATTGGGCCACGGAGTCAAAAAGTAGACCAATACAGAGGACAACACACAAAAGAAAAGAAAAACAAAACGCTATACAGAATATACACAGAGACTTCCTAATCACCTATGACTTGAACAACTTTAAGTACTACCCACTATAAGGAAGTGGGAGAGAAGAACCATCCATGTAATCAAGATAAAAAGAATTCTTACCAGCAAAGTTCCTGATCTTGAAACGTACGAGCCAAAGGGAATCAAACTTGCCATGGCTGCCACGAGGTTCATGTCTCTTGTCCCACAACAAAACAGTGTCTCCAACCTAGAACTCTCTGAACCTGGCTTTCTTATCAAACAGGACCTTAACTTTCTACTGGTGAGCAGATATCCTATCAGCAACCTCCAATCTGTCCTCATTCAATTTGTGCAGGTACATAATTCTCTTATCCAAAGCATCATTGAAGCTGGTATCTTCAATGGCCTTCATTAGATGCAAGGCTGGCAGCTCCACTGTTACTGGCAATTGAGCTTCTACTCCATATACCACTTGAAAAGGGGACATTCCAATGGCTCTCTTAGGTGTGATCCTGTCTGCCCAAAGAGCATCATAGAGCTTCTTGTGCCAGTTTCGTTGGGACTCATTGACTAATTTCCTTATTATGGTCACCAGATTTTTATTAGTGGATTATGCTTGACCATTTCCCTGAGGGTAATAATCTGAAGAATGAGCCAGGGAGATGCCATATCCATAGCAAAAATCCATTATCTCGGTTGAAGAGAAATTCGAAGCATTATCTGTCACAATCTTGTTAGGTACACCATACCTTACCAAGATATTCTCCTTGATGAAGCTGCACACCACTTCAGAAGTAGTACTCTTTACTGGAATAGCTTCTACCCATTTGGTGAAATAATCCATGGCAGTTAGTACATGAGTATGACCAGCACTAGAAGCAGGATTAAGCGTTCCAATGAAGTCCAAACCCCACTGTTGAAACGGTTCTTCAATCACAACTGGCTTGAGAGGCAAAGAAGCCAATTTGGGTCTACCCACAAAATTCTGACAAGCCTCACATTTATCGACCCACTTTGATGCATCCCTGAACAAGGTAGGCCAGTAGTATCCTCCACGAAGTATCTTATGAGCAGTGACTGTTGATGAATAGTGCCCTCCACAAGCCTGATCATGAAAAGCTGAGAGTAGCCTTTTCTGTTGTTCCTTGTCCACACATTTCAAAAACCTTCCATCTATCCCACGTTTGAACAAGGCATTTTCCCACAACACATACTGTACTGACCTTAGTTTAACAGCCCTCTTTTCTTTGGCATTCAAATGAGAGGGGCATTCTCCATAGGTGAGAAAATGGGTGATGTCAGCATACCATTCGTCAACTGAGCTGAGGAACAGAATGGTAGGAAGGTCAACCTTATCCTCCAACAACTCATGTCTAGCTCCTTCAACAATGAGCTCACAAAGGCCTTTTCCACGAACAAGCTTGGTCGGTTTGATGTCAATATCATATTCTTGGACCTTAGCAACCTAGTTCCCTCTCTTGGATCCAAATTCCTGTTGTGTGAGAATTGAATTAACAGTTGTATCTCGAACCAACACCATGGAATGAGAGTTGAGAATGTAAAAACGAAACTGCTTGATAGCTTTAACCACTGCAAAAGCATGTTTTTCCATCATGGTGTATTTTAACTCATGATTTTTCAGAATATAGCTCATGAATGCAATTGGGAGTTCGTGCTCATTAGAATCTTCTTGAGTCAAAACAGTAGCCAAGGTATTATATGTGGCATAGCAATAGATAATAAAATCTTTGCTAAAATCAGGACATGCTAAAACAGGAGTTTTAGTGATAGCTCTTTTAATACCTTCAAAGGATTCCTTTCCTTCAGAAGACCAACCAAACGTTTGTTTGCCTTTCATCATTTGGGAAATATTCAAAGTTAATTCTGTAAAATCAGGGATGAACCTTCTTAAAAAATTAGGAATTTGCTGGATAGCTTGAACTCATTCAGGATCAATCTTAATACCATCTTTGGAGACAATGTGCCCTAATAACTTCCCCTCTGTGACACAAAAGATAGATTTTTTAGGATTCAAAGAGATCCCATGTTCTCTGCATCTTAGCAGAACTGTCTCCAAGTGCTGAAAATGATCTGCCCTTGTTTTAGAAAACACAGTCAAGTCATCAAGGTATATGATAATACACTTCCCTTTCAAACTTCCAAAGGCCAGATCCATAGCTCTCTGAAAAGTGGCACCAGCATTAATGAGCCCAAAAGGCATTCTTTTGTAAGCAAAGGTACCCCAAGGAGTAGTGAAAGCTGTTTTGTGTTGATCTGCAGTATTAACCTCTACTTGATTATATCCTGAGAAACCATCGAGCATAGATAACATTTCAGATCCTGTTACTTCTTGCAAGACCTGATCCATCATAGGCAAAGGATAATTATCTTTCAAGGAAGCCTGATTCAGATTCCTGAAATCAACACAGATGCGTATCTCACCATTTTTCTTTCTAACAGGCACAATATTGGCAATCCATGTTGAATGGTGAATGGGAAAAATGATTTTGGCCTTCAACAACTTCTGTATTTCTTGAAAGATGGTGTCAGCTATTTTGGGGTTGTATTGCCTCTGTTTCTGCTTAAAAGGCTTAATTCCTGGTTTGAGAGGAATAAAATGCTGCATATCTTTTGGTTTGAAGGCTTTTAAATCTTCATAAGAGTAAGCAAGAACATCCTTATACTTCTTTAAAAGATCAATTTCTTTTCTCCTCTCATCTGCTGTGCAACATTTTCCAATGTTCACGAGCTTAGGGTCAGTAGAACTCCCGATATTAATTTTTTCATGCTCAGCTGATTGCTAAGGTCTAGTGGAAGCTCTAGACTTTACATACCTGTCGTGTTTATCAAACAGTTCCTCCAAACTCACTAATCCTTTAGGAATCTTGTTTCCTTTGAGTTTGATGCATCCATCCTAATCCGTTTCTTCTCCTTGGGTAACTGCTTTATCAAAGGGCACACTTTCACGAGGCAGGTTATCGCTTCCTTTAAAGTACAGCTGTTTAAAATTATCCTTGAGTTCTAAGAAAGAAAGCAAGTGTTGATCATCATTGAAAACTTGCCAGTTATTTGTATTATCAAGTGCACTAGGTCGATGGATCATCTCAATGGTGAACTTATCTTGAGAGAAATCAGGATGAGGAATCAGTAGTGACCCTGAGACTGCTAGTGAATCAACTCTGCTGTTCTTCTCCCTAGGTATTGCTTCAATGGAGAAAGCATCAAGAAATTCAATGGAATCTCAAACCTGATTCTGGTAATGTTTCAACCTTCCATTTTTTACCTGGAAAAGGTTTCTAACTTGCTTTACAATCAATTCCACATCACCACGAGCCAGAAGATTCTTTACACCTTGTTCTTTGGCCACTTGCAGTCCAAGAATGAGAGCCTCATACTCTGCTATATTATTAGTATTTTCGAACTGCAACTTGAATGAAAAAGGATGAAGGCTTCCTTCAGGTGAAACTAGTAGGACACCAGCTCCACAACCAGCCGAGGAACAACTTCCATCAAACTCTAAAATCCAAACACCATTAGGATCTTTAGGTGACACTTTGGGGAGTTGAATTTCATCAGGGGACATAATCATGTAGTTACCATGCCCCATATCCTCATAGAGTATTTGTGCTTTAGGATCATCCGTTTTTTGTACAATATACTCAGACTGCTTCTCAGGCAACAACTTCTTCATTTTCCCATTAACAGGTACGAGTGCATGTGACCAATCCATTTGAATTTCTCCACCCACATCCTTACAGAAGTTCCTACTTAGCAACATCCCGTATGAAGGAGGAATATCTGCTACTAAGATGGTAGCCAAAACTTTCTTCTCAGGCAAAGTAGCAAAATTCACTTGTGCATATTTAATTCTTCCGACCAGGGGCACTTCCTTAGTCTCCATAGAGTAACAAGATCCATAAGTGCATTTGAGGGTCAAGCCTAAGGCATGAGCTACTTTAGCAGGCATCACATTGTCTGAGGCTCCTGAATCTATGACACAATTACTGAGCCTATGGCCAGCTATAAGAAGTGTTACATAAAATGGTTTGATTTTGTCATTAGGTGAGGTGACAGAGGCTACCAGACTAGGCTGTGGTGCAGAAGAAGGAGTGGGTAAAAGGCCTTTAGAGGTCGTCTTAAAATGGGAATTGACAAAGTGAATCATTTTAGCAAAAGCTTTGGGATGGGTTTGATAATACTCAGCCTCTGAGATTTGAACCTTAGTCTTTTTCAAGTGATCAATAATATCAAAAGACCCAGAAGTGGATGGGCCATCATCACTTGAGATCCTAGGTTTATCAACTTTAGGGGAAAAAGAAGTAACTTTAATAGCAGGATTGACAGGACTCACCTTTGGTGTAGATGAAACGGGGATAGGAGATCCTCTTTTTTCAATTACGGGGATAGTTGCTGGCTGCTCCTTAGATTTCTTGATGGGTTGTGTCACTTTCTCCTTTTGATTTGTCTACTCTCGAGTCATGACAGCATATGATTCGCTATTCATGTCTGCTACTACTTCATCATAGTCATCTCCATCATCAATGCCTTCAGTGGTGAAGAAATTCACTCGAGATCCCTCAAGTTCATCTGCTTCATCATCTACTTCTTCAACGAGCTCCTCGCAACCTTCATTATCCTCCTCATCATCAGGTTCCTCAACTTCACAGGTTGCATTGACAAGAACTTTAACAGGAGGTCCTTCAAGTGCTAGCCTTGCTTGAGAAGTAGGCAAACGATTTCTTGGCTGAAAATTCCTCCTTGGAACGTCAGTATATGGAGCATGCTGGGCCAATTTATTTTTAATGGCGATGAGATCATTCGTAAGTTTTTGAACCAATGGATTAGTATTTGGTCCGGGAGTGGAAGAGGAAGAAGAAGTAGATTTAGATTTGGAAGGGTTTCTCCTCAACTTCCCTGACATGATTAAGTCATCTTTGACACTAACAGTAAGAGTTTGATCCCCAGCCAACGTTGCGAGATTAGCCCTTCTTAGTGCATAACTAACTTCAGGTGATTGGGCATTTAGGAAGAAACATTTTTGAATTTGATCTACAGGTCGAGTAGTTGGCGGAATTTTATTAATCAACCTGTTGAATCGGGCCAAAAATTCTCTCATGGGATCTTGTGAATCTTTCTTTATCTGAGAGATTTGGGCTAGCAAGGCGTGCACATCTTCTGCTGGTTTGAAACGGTTTTCAAACCTAGTTCTCATGGTGTCCCAGCTAGTGATAGCACCAGCCGAAAGGTGATAGAACCAATCAACAACATTATCTTGTAAAGTCTCAACGAACAGTCTCATGGAGATGTCTTCGTGTTCAAATCCCAGGACTCCACATGTAACTATGAAGGTTGCGATGTGTTCATCAGGATGCACTTTGCCATCACCTTTGAATTTAGGGAATTTCTTCCGGTTACCTCTGGGTAACTCATGCAAAGGCTGAGGGAGGGCAAGGGGCCCGACACGATGACCCCAGGGCAATGGTACCACCATTCTTGGAAAAACGGCTTGAAGAGGAACTACAACACCAGCAAGAATCAAAGCTCAAAGATTAGGACTAGTTGGCTCTAAAGGAATACCACCCGTAGGAATTCTATCTTGAACAGGTGGAGCACTTGTCGAACGAGTCTTTCTATTTCTTGTTGAAGGGAAAGGAAAACTCTGCTGCTCCAAAAGCTGAAACTGAGAATCTTCAATACCAAGGGACCTTCTCCCTCGAGTAAAACGCGGAGTCGCCAGATCAAAGGATGATCAAAAATTATAGAACTGGAATATGATTTTCCCCAGCGGAGTCACCAACAACTTTTGGTCATCAAATAGGACTTTACGAAGAGCAACAGTCAAGGGACAAGAAGTCCCTCCTCTTTAATGGGAGAGGTTCCCTTATTCAGAAACGAACCTATTTACAAATATACAAAACATGATTTCCTGGTTGAACTTGGATATTATGAAAGTGTTTTCTATAAAGATCATCAATTACAAAAGGACTGAGGAATGAGAATACGAGAATGAGCAGAAAGGAAACATGCAGAATTATAGATAACAGAGTAATTATTTATGTATGCGAAGTTAAAGTGAATTGAAACAAGATCATTTGTATCATATAAATAAGATGGAATTTAAAGACACAAAGTTTCTTAACATAACACAGAAAAATGATCTTCACAAGATAAAATGAAAAGCTTAAGGACAAAAGAGATCAGATAGATGCAGAATGAAAATCCCTTCTGTATTGATTTATTTATAACTTATTTACACTTTCAGAGAATATTCCAAGTTCTTCCTCCCTTCAGAATGGTGAGGAGAGGCCATTATATAGTTTACAAATCAGTTACACTCGGTAACTACTTCTTTTAACTAAAGATTAGTTAAGGATTGCTAATCGCAATACCTCAAATTATTACAAAGAATACGATAAAAAGAATCGGAAGAAGAGAGAAGAATAAGGAGAAGAAGACAGGTGATTATGACTGGGAGGGACCCACTGACTTCAAAATCCGCTGCCTGAATCTCTTCAACGCCTCGGCTATGTCTCGGCAACGAGGGACTGACGTGTTGGCTGTAGAGTGAGTCCAAAATCCGAGGCACTTCTCTATTTCCTTATCAAACTCGACGTGAGTATGATAGTCTTTATTTGCTTCCTCAATGGCAGATTGAAGAGAGCATATCTCCTTCATTTTCTCTTTGGAAATGGAGCTTTCCTTGAATAGATTATTTTTGACAAAAGCTCTGAATTGAGCTTTGATTTCTTGCAAGGAAAGAGGTACACCAGAAGTTTCATCCTGAAGATGACAATGAATATCTTTGAAAATAGAGACAACCAGTGTCTTGAAAGCTTCACCTTTTTTCCAGCTATTCTTCAGTTCTCCCAAAGCCTCCTCCAAAACTTTGATCTTCCACTCCACGCTGTAAACCCAGGATTTTGACAGATTATCCTTTACATCATCAAAAACCTTACTTGCCAATAAAATGTTCTCATCTGTCTGTGCCATGAGGCGGAGGTCTACTATGCAACTGCTCCAAAGTTTGAGCTCTTTATCTATGATCCCAATAGTGGAAGAGAGCTTCTATTACAAATTGTTCACTTTTCCGTGGAGTTTGAAAGCTTCATCGATGAAGTTCAACCCTGCAACAAGCATATCATCCACCATGGCCTCCATAGCTCTGCCATAGACGGAATACTTGTGCATGTCTTTGATACTCTGTACTTCATCTTGGCTCAAAATTACAGGTGGTGGAAGAGTAGTCAATGGGGTAGGGTCCAAAACTTTGTCCTTAGACAAAAGAGATTTGATGAAACCTGTGAGAATCTGGGCTTGTTCCTCCAATTGTTCAATAGTTTGCTGCCCTTTCTCTACCCTCCCAATGACTCTTGTGACTGTTTCCTGGAGGTTATGTATCTCTCCTTCAGGGGTAGACTCTCACATAGGAATCCTCAAGAGTTCTAGGTCAGCTGCCTGCGAATCCTGCTCTGATTTGTCTGCAGTAGGCTTGGCTATCTCCAGGAATTGCTGACCCTGAGCATCAGACACTATCCTGGAAGTGATTCTGGCTTTCTTGGTGCGAGAAGGAGGAGTAGTGCCTAGCAAGCCTGCCACAGCATCAAAATTTGGCCCCGAGCTCCGAGAGGAATATTTCCTCTTCCTACTGTCAACAAAAGGTTGCACCCATGCAAAAGAGGAGGAAGTAGCAGGTGGGGCAAGAGGACCAAGAGATAGAGAACTCATAGTGCCCAAAGTCTGCACTGTTGTTGTCTCGAGTTTAGACATGACTGGAGTTCTTGTGACAACTGGTGCAGAGGAATCAATAGCACTTGGAGGTTCAGTGCTTTGGACTTCTCCGTCCTTATCCGTTGGGGCTTCAGGGGCGCTGGGAGGAGCTGGTACTTCACTTTCTTTACTTTCACTAAGAACAATGATGTTCTCAGGTCCCAAAAGCAACTCTGTCTACTTTTTCTAAGGATCCTCTTCCACAGGCTCCTTCTTAACCTCTTTGAGTTTCTTCTGATATACATGGGTGGATGAAGGAGTAGAAACTACAGGTCCTTGTGTTGATGAGGTAGGAGGGGTTTGTACAGGTGTGTCTGATCTCGGAGTTGATGCTTCCCTCCTTGGTGTTGAAACATCCTTGGAGGAGGATCCTCCTGAGTGCTTCTTGAGCTCTCGGACTTTCTTATCAAACCAAATCTTAGTTCTAACTAAGACTGGAGCTAGGATCTCTGCCAAATCATCTTTCTCTTTCTTGAACCAATCCAGGTCCTCCAAGGGAGTGTGTTTGACCACATTGTCATATTCATATGAGTATAGATCAGAGTTTTCATCCTTGAGTCCTGCAGGAACTTAGTACAAGCCGAGTTCTTCGATCAATTACACAGAGAACCTTCCATAATGCCTTCTTCTGGCATCAAAATCATTGACATAGTCAGCCCAATAGTCTTCTATATCTGCCTTGTGAAGATATGTTATCTTGATGTTCTGCTCAATGAAATTCTTCAAGTCGAAGCAAGTTCTTGGCTTGAAGAAATGGATAGTGATGGGGGCCAGGGCTCTTTCAATATTCTGCGTGTCCAAGGCCGTTTTGCAAGTGTAGTTTCCTAAAGAGATAGGGAAGTGCAAACCAGTGATCTTCTTGTCCCTCCAGATTCTATGCAATTTGTCCAATTGCCTGCATACTTCTATCAGAGCCATCTAGTCACTGCAGAACATGGGAAGCTTCAGAGGGGTGCTCTCGTAGCCAGCGAGCCTGATGTAGGATAATTTTCTGAATTGGATAAAATAGGCACCGTAGTGCGATATCAGGCTCATGGCTTCGTTAGAAAATATCCTAGCAGTGTCACCCTCGAGAAGTCTGACCATGTACATGGTGAAAGCATCATTCACCCTTCGGAAATTGTGATTACTGGTCTCTAGGGTGAACTGTGGGTAGTAGGCATACACAGGATCAACCTTGTGGGCATCAATGTAAGAGAAACCAAACCATTGCCTTGATGCCACCAGAGTGTACATCAGGTATGAAGTCATGTAGAATTTCTTCGTTTGCTACACATTGGACAGCTGCTCCGCTAGGTTCATGCTGATGATTTCGGCCTAGTTGATGTTTTGAGTCCCCTCGCACACCATATTGATAAGCGGGCACATCCAGAAATGGAACTCATTAGTAAAAGGTAAGCCCATGACCCGAGCCAGTAGGATTATGAAATCTGACAACTCTTCATTTAAATCTGCTCGGAAGAGAGTCTTGGATAGACAAGACGCTCCCTTCTTAGGGTTTTTAAGCCATGACTTCGCCACCTGAGCCTTGTAGTTATCATTGTCTTGATTGAGCAGGGCTTATGCTTGATTTTGGGAGACAACGATAGCATTATCCATTTCTGGAATCCTCAGTGTAGTGCCAATGGCAGTAGCATTGAGTTTGGCAATGAGCTCCCCGTGTACGTTGGTTAATTCACTCGAATCAGGGTTGAAATGTGCCCCACATGAAAGCACTGTGTCTGCACATTGGACCGAGATGGGGAAACCGCCAGCGTAAGCTAGACCGCTATCATGGATCATTTGTGCCATTGGTGTAGGATTTACATCTGTCATCCTTGACCAAAAATCACCAAAATCAAGGTGACGAACTTCACTGTCCCCGATATCAGGAACGACAGATTCTAATGGTGAGATTTGCTCCTGCCCCTAGAATTTGATCCTCATGTTGGTAGCAATTGAGAGAGAGCAGAGCTGTAAGCTAAACCTGGGATGAAATTACAGGGGGAATGGATATGCGCAGGAATTTAGATTGCAAGGGTTTGAGAAAAGGATAACATGGAAGCAGTGTGAAAAACGCATAGGGGGGTTGCCCGTTATATAGCCATTTTTGGAGAGAGAAAGGTAATAAATTCACATTAAATTCATACCTACCAATTTGAAAAGCAACATATCCAGGTAGAGCGGGAAAAATTAGCATGAATGGAACTTGGTTCATTTGGGACACGAGGGACGCGAAAGCGCGAAGCATGCGGTTAGGGCGTTTCCGGCGATGCGGGGAGAAGGTGCACAAATGTTATTGGGACATGTGGGACAAAAGTGTGCAAAGTACGTGACTCGGCCGGATCGGGCGAAAAGGTGACAATGGGTCCGGAAGAGTTTGGGACATCCGGGACGCGAAAGCGTGAAGTACGCGGTTCGGGCGAATCGGCCGAAAATGGAACAACTTGTCCGGGTGAACTTGGGACATTCGGGACAAAAAGTTCCGACGGGCCCGAAAAAGACAGACTTCGGGTAAATCGGCCGATCGGGGAACAGAAGGCCCAATTGAACTTGGGACACGCGGGACAAAAATGTCCGACAGGCCCGAGAAACACACAAAGTGACCCAAAAAACGTAGATTTTCTCAATTTCCTGACTTTTTACACCACTAGCTCGACAGAAAGGACACTTAAACTCAAAATTTTAAATTTTTCGACTTCTCAAAAGCAGTGGAATTTTGAGTGGACAACAATGTGTCAGGCTCATTTTTCAAGGGCAAAGATGTGGAGAAAATGTGAAAATTTAACATTTTTCCAAAAGTTGTAAAAGGAAAAAGGGAACCCACAAGCCCATTTTAAAATGGATCTCCCACGTGGACGGTTCAAATTCAAAATAGAAATCAATGGCAGTTGTGCATCTATATCTGATTTTTCCACCATTTTCACTCCAGAGCTCCTAGAGATGTGAGTCTTCATGATTTCTTGATATTTCTTGCATGCCAACTAGGGAAGGGGAGTTAATTCGATATCTAATTTTGGTGAGGAAGAACTGGGGACGTCTTTAGCCATTAAGATGAGATCTTACCTCTGGGCTTGATCTGATCTTTTTTTTTTCTTCCCGAGCATGCAAAGAACTAGATTTGATAGATTAGGGGAAAATTTGGTTAGCGAGTAGAGGGAAAAGTGATCCAAGAGAAGGAGGAGTTGAATGCAGGAGATATTCAAAGAGATCCACCCCTTGAGCACTTGAAAACTTTTTACAGATCTGATTCTGGGAATCACGATTGGAATCATGGCGAGCACTGGTGTATTCAATGTTTGGATTTTTTTTTGGGGGGGGGAGGGGAGGTTCTATTGCAAAATGTTATAAATAGGCATGATTTTTCCATAAAGAGGGTTGGAGGTTGGAATGTTGGAGTGTTAGAGATCGGGACTAATTTTTCTAAAAGAGAAACTTGATAGAACCCGTCCTTCTGAGAAATCATCTAAAGAAACCTGTTTATCTCCTTTGTGTTAAATTTGATCATGTTAAGGTGGTTGCGAGTGTACAACCATTGACAAGCTCTGAGATTGTTCAAGAAACTTTCCCCTGCTGATAAATTTAATCAAACTTGAGTTAACCTTTGTTATTTTTGGGAAAATTTTGTTTTTTCTTCATTCCTAAATGTCTGCAAGTAGTTTTATTATTCCTGTTGTAATCTTACATTGGAATCTTTATGAATCACACAAGATCTTATCCTTGTGATAGTTTGGGGGTATTTGTAATTTCATTTATCAAAAGAGATTTCATTTGATAATGAAATAAACAAATTCAAAATCACTGCGACTCCTAGCATGATTATAAGATTGTTTGTTAGCCTTTGAGGGTATCTTTGGCGTGATGAAATAGAGGTTTATAATGTTTAGTTAAATTTTCCAATTTGAGCCTTCATTTTGGATCCTGGAAGTTTTTGTGAAAGTGCTGATCTAAGCCTCCATTAAAGCACATATTCTGGTTAAAGGAACATCCTAGCTATCCCAAAGCATTTTTTTGTTTCAAATCTCTCTATTTTTGTAAAATTACTCAAGGTTATGGTATAATCAACTTTATCCTACTTCTCCTCCCACCAAAAATTCATTTAAAAACAACCAATCATACCCATACTACCCATGTTTGTCATGTGTGTATACAGATGCATAATCTTTACTACCAAAACATATAGAGACAATCAAGTTTTCATTGTCTTTAGTGGCCTGAACCTTGCTTAGAAAATATCTCCATTATCTATAGTGACAACTCGTGATAGTTAGGTTTTGTTGCATTGATCATATTTTCTTCAAGGTCTTCTTAATAACTTCAAAAGGAAGGATATATCCATCTCCTCCACAAACAACAGGCTACAAAAGGGGTTCTCTCACCCTGGTTGAAAGGCACAACCATAAAGTAGTGAGGATAGGTCAAATCCTCTTGAGGGTGCTACCCATTTCTCCACATTTGAGTGAAAAAGAGCAAGATGCATTTCATCCCCGGCTACAAAATGACACACTACATGCTCTGCTTGTCTGTAAACTTCCTGTGAAACCTGTGATGTTGCTCAGCTTCTAAGAGAAAATCAATTTCGGTACCAACACTCGAGTGATGCCTTTACCGGGGACATTGTGATTTTAGTTCATATTCAAACCCTGGTAAACACTTCTTATATGCTCAAAGTGATAATACATATTTTCAAACATCATCTTGTGTTCATGTCTGTAAGAAGTTTTCAAAGTTACAAGTGGTATATGCAACATCTCCAAGTTCTATAATTATTGTACTACGTTTCATTGATAAATCTGGGTAAAGAAAAGTTAGATCATCCCATTTCCAGTTTGTAGTATTGGTAGACATTTGAAAGATCATATTTTAGAGCATTTACACAACTAAGGTGGAAATCCTTAGTGGTGACTCCCTGTTGATCTGATTCTTGATGAGTACTAGTGTCTTAACCTATGTCAAGTGAGTTTTGTTACTAATGTTTGCAAAGCTAGAAGGAAGAAGATCTTTCTTTGCTAGGAATCCTGCTAGGACATTATTTCTAGAGCTAGGAAAGACAAAGTCAGAAGGTAGAAAATCCTGGAGAGTTGTTGGAGATCAACAGACAAGAAAATGGATCTCCATTGATGAAATTGATCGGCCTATCATTGAAGACTATCATTCAAGTGCTTCTGAATTAGGTAGCCTTTTGTGGAATTGAATTCTCCAACTAGAGAGGGGCATTCATTTGATTTTTAAAGGTTTACTTCTCATTCTGCTCCTGTCTTTTCAGAATTTGATAGAGTTTTCCAAGAGACAAGGCCTTTAGAGGATATCCATTTTGAAAGTTATACTCTTGTGTTTCAAATACCCTCTACCCCTTATCAATTTGTCTCCCCTCCAGGGTCACCTCCTCAAAACAACATGGCCCTGCCCCCACCCAGACCTCCATTTATTGTAAACACCTTTGGTCCCATAAATTTTACAGGGATGGTTGGTTATCCAAATGTAGTTACCCAGGATGTGAAAAATAGATTACCAAATTTCCAAGGAAATAATGCTATAACTAGTGATGAACATCTAAATATTTTTATCAATATGATGGAATACTTTGAGATCGAACATGAAGATGTATATATGAAATTATTTATCCATACTTTGGAAGAGGATGCAAGGGACTGGTATAAAGCATTGCTAGATAATTCTATTGATTCTTGGATTGAGATGAACACTGCATTTAGATTGCATTATGGTGATAGAACTGACCCTAGGTTTATTCTTTCATAATTTGAAAACATCAAGAATAATCCTAATGAGTCAGTACATGATTTTGACACAAGGTTTAACAAGACCTTGCTAATATTTCTCGTTAGCTTAAGGCCATGTGATGAATCATGTTTGATCAAATATTCATATGCATTTGATAAAAAATTTGCTTACTACTTGAGGGACAAAAACCCTACTAATTTGAGGCAGGCCTTCACCATGGTTCTGCAAATAGAGAACAACATCAAGGAAATTGGAAAGCCTCCAAAAAGGGAGGGTATAAAAATAATTTACCCAAAAAATCCTCAGGCAAGTAAGGTTGTTGATTTGGAGGAAGTTGTGAAAAATTTGGTAGGGACTGTCAAAGAAATATCGTACAAATTAGCCTGGGCAGAAAAAGGGATTGGGCAGAGTTCACAAGTTCAGCACAAGCAACAAGGCCAAGATAGGTTTACAAATCATCATAGAAATGATCAGTGATATGATGCCAGAGGCAAGGGACCTATCAAATTTGGAAATAAACAGACCCTGGCCAGGGAAAACAAAATGGCCTTATCCTTTGGATGCCATAGTTGTTGTTGTGGAGGAGACAGATGTCATTGATTGGTGTGACAAATGTTTCATGCCCCATGCTCCATGTGAGGAAGATCAGCAAGAAGAAGAAGAAGTTGATGATGATAATGATGATGCATGCATGCATGATGGAGTGCTCTGTAAGCTCACAGTAAGGGGAAACTTCAACTGAAGTAATAAGTTCTAGAACTGCTGCTGATTTTTGGGATTGCATTCGTCGGGTACCCATTCTTCCTCCCTATCATACTTTAGAAGTAGATAATGTACAATATTTTGAATTTCCCAATAATGAATTTGAATATTTAAGAGATTTGATGACAAAGAAGTATGATGGAGGAATCTCATCTGAGGAGGATATGAATTTTTTGATGAATACTGTTGTTGCCCAAGAGAAGGAGCATAACACAAGAAGTAGGGTTGCCAAATGGATAGGGCCTCAGGCCAAGCTAAAAACCCCATTGCTTTCAAATATTCCTAAAGAGGATCCTAAGAAAGATGCATCTTTCAAGGGCCTTTTTTTCCCAAACAAAACTTATACCCCTCCTCATGCCCAAGTTGTTAAAAGTCCTATGACATCTAATGATTATATCAACTTTCCTTCCAATGTTGCATTGCCAAAGTTTGTCCCTTATGATATTGCCCAAGTCTTGAGTTAGATCAAGATCTTAGTTCTAATTGTAGAGTTTCTTAGTATTCTTTCGCACAAGAAGAGGGCAAAGGAGTATTTTGGATTGAAAGAAGAGAAGAATGCCCCAGGTAGAAATGTAAATATTATGGAGACTCCTCCAATCATTGAAGAACTAGAAGCACCACCAGCATCAGAAGAACCAGAGGAAACACTTGAGGTTTATTTGGGGACATCCTTGGTAGATTCTCAACTAAATGTGGATCCATTCTTCACCACTCTGATCATCAAGGATAGACTTTTGCACAACTGTATGTTTGATTCGGGGGCATCATGCAATGTTATGCCTCTAGAAGTTATGAATGAACTAAACATCAAGGTACCATCAACATATGGGAAGTGCAATGCCATGGATTCTAAAGAGATGCCAGTGGTGGGATGTGTGACGGTACAACTTGCAACCTATCCGGGCAGGAATTTGAAGCTTGATGTAGTTATTGTTGACTGCCCGGCCAAGTGGGGTATGCTATTGTCTAGAAAATGCACTGCAAGTGTTGGTGGGAGTGTTCAAATGGATATTTCCTATGCCACCATCCCATTTGAAGGCATCCTTGTCAAATTATATGGGGAAAAGAAGATGTTACACCTTATTAAAGATCCCAACAATGAATCTTATGAAGTATTGTACACAAGTGTTGATGCTGATAACTTTGTAGGATTTGTTAATGGAAAAGAGCACAAGATTAAAGAATGTAAATGTCTTGAACAAGCAAGCTCTCCTTTGACTTTATTGTTTTATTGAGCTTGCTCCAAGTTCATAAATTGTGTTGGTGTTGTTCTGATCTCTCTAAGTCAGGAAAAGTTCATCTTTTCCTTCAAACTCAACTTTGAGTGCACTAATAACATTGTTGAGTATGAGGCATTGTTGTTAGGTTTAAGGATTGTTTGAAAAGATAGTGTTAAATACATCATTGTCTAGGGAAATTCAGAATTAATTGTAAAGCAAGTCAGAAAAATTTATGCCACAAAAAATTAGTGAATGAAACAATACAAGCATGCAGCTTGGGATCTCATTGAGATGTTTGATTCATTCAATATTGTGCATCAAGATAGGAGGTTCAATGATTTGGCAGACAAAATTACAGTATTGGGATCTCAGTTTGATAATTATATAGTATCCCCATATTGTGAATATGATGTTGAGGTGTTAACTAGGCCACCTGTACCTGACAACATTAAGCATTGACGAGTTTTTGATGATGATGCTTAGGTAAAAATATTTCTACAAAACAAATGGGAGTTTTCTCATCAAAATATTGATTGGGAGCCAATGGTGTGCATAGCAGAGGGTAAAGAAACCTTGTTTGGAAAAGGCATCATCCAACTAAAGACTAATACCATTCCTAGAGGGTTGGTTGCTCTTGAATCCAACTTTGATAATGTTGATCGTATTATAAATAGATGCATAGTAGCTTCAAGGGATATTGAGGAGCATGACCTTGGCATAAAGGAGAAACCAAGGAAGATCTGGTTGGGAAGCAATCTCAGCAAGGAGGAAAAATAGTCTTATGTCCAATTGCTAAAAAAGTATCAAGATTGCATGGCTTGGACTTATTCTGAACTAAAGGCATACAGAGAGGATCTATTTCAACATGAGATACCCTTGGAGTCTAATAAAAAACCATTCAGGAAGAAACAGAGGCCAATCAATCCATTCCTGTCTCTTAAAATGTAAGAAGAACTGAAGAAATTGAGGGATGGAGGAATTATTCAGCCTATAAGGTATTCTTCTTGGGTTACAAACCTAGTACTAGTTAGAAAGAAGAATGGTGACATCAGGTTGTGTGTGGACTTCAAAAATCTAAATAGAGCATCAATGAAGGATAATTATCCTTTACCAAACATGGAAACACATGTTGCAGTTAATGATTGGTTCTTAGCTACTTTCTACCCTGGATGGTTTTTATGGCTATAACCAAGTTGTGGTGAAGGAATCAGAAAGAATTAAAACATCCTTTACCACGCCTTGGGGGACTTATGTCTATGTCAGTATTCCCTTTGGTCTAATGAATGCTGGAGAAACCTTTCAAAGAGCGATGGATGTTGATTTTGCTAGTTACATTAATGATTTTATTATTGTTTACCAAGATAATGTAACTATGTTCTCTAGGAAGAGAAGTGATTATTTGTAGCACTTGGAGAAAATGTTGATAAGATGTAGAGAATATGGCATTTCACTCAATCCAAAGAAATACCATTTCAGAGTATAGAAGGAAAAATTTCTTGGTCACATTGTGTCACAAGAAGGGGTAATGATTGATACAGAAAGAGTATAGGCCATAAAAAAAGTCCCAATTCTCAGAACCAAGAAGGGGATTCAGTCCTTCTTTTGGAAAATAAATTTTATCAGGAGATTGATATCAAACTTTGCTGAGTTGACCATTCCAATCACTAGCATTGTAAAGAAAGACCAAGCCATCAAATAGGAGGAATATGCCATTCAAACTTTTAATGGGATCAAGGAGGCATTAAATCGTGCCCCTGTTTTAGCAGCTCCAGATTATAAGAAGCCTTTCCAACTGTTTTCTTTTTCTTCAGAGAACACTATTGCATATGTCTTGTTATAGAAAGATGATGAAGGGGCTGAGAGGCCAATTACCTTTTTTAGTAAGGCATTGCAGGGGGGTGAGATGAAATACACTATTATGGAGAAGAAAGAATTTTCCTTGGTAAAAGCAACAAAGGTCTTCATGCGTTACATTTTGAGCTCTAAAATTTTTTCTTATGTTCCCCACACCATGGTCAAAGACATTTTATTAGAGATGGAGGTCTCAAGCAAAAGATGCAGATGGGTGAACAAGTTGCAAGAATATGACATGGATATCCAAACCACAAAGTTGGTGAGAGGTTTGGGCCTGGCTAAGCTTATGGCTGAGAGAAACTTGCAAACTATCGAGATGAACGAGGTAGAATAAGGAAGGGTAGATGTTTATGAAAAATTGATGAGTTCTGAGTGGTATAAAGATGTAATTTTTTATCTCAGACATCTATACTACCCTGAGCATTTGAGTAAGAACCAGAAAAGAGCCCTTAAGTTGGCTTCACAAAAATATGTCATTATTGATTATGGGTTAGCCTAGAAGAACACTGAGGGAGTTATCTTAAGGTGCATTACTGAAGATGAATCCCCAAAGATAATTGTTGATCTCCATGGAGGAGTTTGTGGGGGGAATTTTGGAGGAAGAGTCACAACAAACAAGATCGTGAGAGTTGGTTATAGGTGGCCAAATATCTTCAAGGATACAACTCTTATGGTTAGAAGGTGTGAGAGTTATCAGCTCTTCTCTGGAAGACTGAAAGCTTCAAACTCCTTGCCTTTGTATCCTGTATCAATTGAATACCCGTTCAAGTAATGGGGAATAGATTTAATTGGTGAGATTTCAGACCCTTCAAATGGTGGCCATAAGTGGATTCTTGCAGTCACTGATTACTTCACCAAGTGGGTAGAGACAATCCCCGCCAAAAGAGCAACACACCAAATTGTCATGAACTTCATGTTGAACCATATCATCTGTAGGTTTGGGGTGCCAGTCAAAATTGTTGCTGACAATGCCATGAGCTTCAGAGCTAAACCCTTGGTGGAAATGTGAAAATAATATGGGATCAATTTGACATATGCTTCTAATTACAATCCCCAAGGAAATGGGAAAGTTGAGTCCAGTAATAAAAATTTGTTGAAGACTATCAGAAGAACCTTGGAGCTAAACAAGATAAAATGGGGTGAGCAGTTGAAGTTTGTTGTTTGGGTAGATTGAATTATTGTTTAAAGAGCTAATGGAAAGAGTCCATTTGAGTTGGTGTATGGAACTTAGGCCCTGCTCCCCCTGCATATGCAATTATCCTCATATCAGTTTATTCAAAAACTAGAAGATCAAGAAGTTAGTTCATATGAGGCTCGCATAAACCAGATTGTTGAACTTGATGAAGAAAGGAGAGCATCTCACCAAAGGCATGTGAAGTTCAGAGAAAAATTGAAGAATTTATTTGACAAGAAGGTCACTCCTAGAGCTTTCAACATTGGAGATCTTGTGTTGTTGTAGGATAGCAGACATGAAGACAAGGGCAAGAATGGAAAATTTGATGCATTGTGGATGAGCCCTTACTCCATTGACATTCAGATTGGTGAGCATATCTTCTTGAAGGATTTGGATTTTGAATATCTCAAATTACCTATTAATGGCAGGATCTTGAAGAATTTCCTAGATTGATTCCCCAGAATCAAAGTGAGCATCATCTGTACAATGTATAGTTTGTTGGTTTCTTTTCTATCTTTAGTGTTTTTACTTGTTCTAGTCCTCAGTGACTTGCTTTTTTTGGTTTCTCAGTTTCTGTTTTTGGAGGATGGTTGTGGTCATTCTGCTTTTCTATTTTTCTCTTTGACACTATTTCCCAATGGTTTGTTCTTGGCACTTGGTTTGCTAGTTGTTCTTGTGGTACTCATAGGGAGTGCCCAACGTCGAGTAAGAGCCAATGTTGTTGCTCATTTTGATCTTGCACCATTTGCCCTGATTTTTCTCTAATCTGCGTGTTATGAAAATTTGTGTCTCTCGATGTGGGTGTTCTAAAGATTTTACCTCCATTTGAATGCCTCAAATTGTTTGAAGAATCTATTGTCATGCCCCTTTTGAAGGAGTCTCCAAGTTTACCCTGTTTTTGCCCTAATTTCTTCAAAATCCATGGGCTCTACCATTTTTCCTATTTTCCCCCGACCATGGAAGCTCAAGAATAGTTGATTTATATTTGTATGCCTTTGAAAATCCAAATCTAGTGTCAAAAGATGCTCGGAACCATGATTCACTTTGTTTTGTTTGAAAAATCTTCATCCTTGGTGAAAAATCGAGTTCTGGGCATGGATGGTGAATTTCTATGTTTTTGATAGTCTGGTGGGCATCTTCTTCCTGTCAAAATTATTTCTCAGCATTCAGAGGTCACGTGGATTCTTTTTGTTGGTCAAGGGGTGACAGGCAAATACTTTAACTTATCACTTTTTGCTTTTTTGCTAAAAAGGCAAGTTTAGTCCTGTAGCTCCGCTCAATTTTGATTGTTCTTTTTGTGCTTACGTGGCTTATCCTAATTGGATGGGGCACGACATGTTTGTTTTTTCAACTTGTTCTTTTTGGCTACTTTGGTAGAAATTTTGAGCCCGCCCCGCTGCCCCGCCAGGATTTGATTAAAGCAACATTTAAGTGGCAAGTAAAAAGTATTACTTTGACCTCATAGGAGGACACGTGGCAAAGTTAAAGGCAGAGATGCGGGCCTTCGGAGGAAATTTGGATGTTTTTCCCTTTTGGAAAAATGGAGTAAAATTATAAAATGGAAGCATGCCCCTGCCAAATCATTTTAAAGCCTTAAGGTTTTTGAAGTGTAAGATTGTTTGTTAGCCTTTGAGGGTATCTTAGGCGTGATGAAATAGATGTTTATAATGTTTAGTTAAATTTTCCAATTTGAGCCTTCATTTTAGATCTTGGAAGTTTTTGTGAAAGTGCTGATTTAGGCCTCCATTAAAGCACATATTCTGGTTAATGGAACATCCTAGCTATCCCAAATCATTTTTTGTTTCAAAGCTCTCTGTTTTTGTGAAATTTCTCAAGGTTATGGTATAATCAACTTTATCTTGCTTCTCCTCCCACCAAAAATTCATTTAAAAACAAACAATCATACCCATACTACCCCTTTTTGTCATGTGTGTATACAAATGCATAATCTTTACTACCAAAACATGCAGAGACAATAAGGTTTTCATTGTCTTTAGTGGCCTGAACCTTGCTTAGAAAATATCTCCATTATCTATAATGACAACTCGTGAGAGTTAGGTTTTGTTGCATTGATCATATTTTCTTCAAGGTCTTCTTAATAACTTCAAAAGGAAGGATATCTCCATCTCCTCCACAAACAACAGGCTACAAACAACAGGCTACAAAAGGGGTCCTCTCACCCTAGTTGAAAGGCATAACCATAAAGTAGTGAGGATAGGTCAAATCCTCTTGGTGCTACCCATTTCTCAACATATGAGTGACAAAGAGCAAGATGCATTTCATCCTCGGCTACAAAACGAAACACTACATGCTCTGTTTGTCTCTAAACTTCCTGTGAAACCTGTGATGTTGCTCAACTTCTAAGGGAGAATCAATTTGGGTACCAACACCACCGATGCTTAAATATGCCATGTGTCAGACCCAAAGTGACAGGAAGGGAAGCGTACCAGTGGGGAGACTTAAATTTTTTGCCCTTTTTCAAAAAGGAAAGTTTGAAGGTGCGGCCCGTGGGTCCGATTTAAAAAAAATCCCTCTCTTTTTTTTAACTAAGCGAAGTAAAAACTTTCAAAGGCCATAACTTTCGAATGGAAGCTCGGATTTGGGAAAATGAGGAATTTTCGGAAAGGAATCGAACTCCTATTTGCATAGGAAACATCAAAATTCAATTTTTTGAAAAAATTAATAGGGTGAATTTGAAAAAACGGCTTACCTACCATTAAAGCGTGAACTGGACTTTTAACTTAGTAGAATTAATTCAATCTGCCACTCTTTCTTCCTCAACATGCAAAAATGACATGGAGGATTGAACTTGGAAATATTAGGATGGATTGTAAGGATTAATTAATAAATTTTGAGTTTTCAATACAAAATTCTTTTCTCCTTTTTCTGTAACTACATTAATTCATCCCTTGCTCGATTAATAGAGTTCTGCATAAATTTCTTAAACAATACAAACTATTTTCAGATTTGTTTTGTTCCTCCTTAAATTGTTTTAATGTTTAATCTTGTCTTTCATCAATGCAGATGGTTCTGTATATTTTTCTGATATGCATTTTACATGTTTACAGTGAATCAAAATAGAGTCAAACTTAAACTTGAATGGATCCACTTTTCGTTATCATCCTCTAAATATTTAAATTCATTCAAATCTAATTTACAAAATTAAAATTTACTTCAACCAATGCGTGAAGACCAAAAATGTAGTTCTACTTTCAAAACATGCATTTTGAATGAAACAAAGGAGTGTAATATTTCTTCATACGTATTTCTTTCACTTTTCAAATAGAGATTTCACAATATATTTCAAACACACATTTCAAATGAGAACCATGCCATTTTTGATAATTAAAACAACTTCTATTCAACTCTAATAATTCTTTTACAACTTCCTTTTTCATTCATCAAATACAACTTACATAATACACATCTTTCACATTCGAATGTAGATTCCATTTCCAAAATAGGGCAACTTTCCACCACAAATAATATTACAATGCCATCTACTTGAAGTGGGAAATATTTACAACAAGGAAAACCCAAGGGGACTACGAAATTTGTCTTCATCCTTAGCTCCAGAACAACAAGAAGAAGATCCACCATATATCTTTTGATCATGAAAAAAAAGGAGGAGAGGCAACGCTCTCCACCCAACCAAGAATCCCAATGAAGAGGAGAAGTTGTCCTCCTCATTGGCCCCCAAGCCCCAACCACAAAGCAATGAGAAATGCATTTCAAATAATGGAAATAAACAGGCTTCCACAACACAAAATAGTTTTCACATATAAAACACATTCCAATACATACAACAGTTTGCAAACATAGGAATAACAACAAACAATACTCAGGCTTCATCATGCACAAGCAAAATGAGCAAGACCTATGGGGGAAGCTACTTATACCTCCCAATGGGGAAATGGGTGTCCACCTAAAAATAAACCTGCCAATACACACACACACACACACACACACACACACACACACACACACACACACACACACACACACACACACACACACACACACACACACACATTTCAAAACTCCTACATGCCCTTATGCCTCCCCCAAGTACCGCTTATACCTCCCATTCTCTTATGCCTCCCAACAAGATATCCCCATAGTCTTCTCCTACACCAGACCTAGGCAATCTACTCAGCCGGCCAACAACATACCAAGATATTTAAAGCATTCACATATGCATAAATAAAGGAAGAACGTTTTAAAGAACCAAGATCCTACCTCTCCATGGTAGAGTTTTCCCCAAAATTTTAACAACAAGCTTTTTCCAATCCAAACAGTCAAAAATCTCCACCAATCCACAAGCAATCAACAAAAATATCTAACTCTCTTTCCAATTACCAGAGCTCAAAACCAAAAAAAAGTAGCCAAAATAAAATCACCAAAATGAAGTAAACCCCAAAACAAGGCAAGGAATTTGAATAAATAGAAGAGTGAGAGAGGAGGATGAAGTGGGTCCATGTAGGATGCCACATCACACATCCTCACCTCCACCTCACAAGTCAACTTCAAACCCAAAAGCACAATTAAAAATGTGGTTGAATAAATGACATTTTACTTACACACACAAACCAAGTCCACACCTCAAGGATCAAAATTAATTTCATGTAAGAAATTGCAATAAAAACTTACAACTTGCCTTCCCAAAATACATAATGAGGCCTAATCTTGACTCCCCAACTCATAGGTAGGGTTGGTGTAATAATTTAAGAGGTGTGGAACAAGTTTAACTTATCCTACAAGCCTTCAAAATTAGTCCCTAAGGACATATCTGAATTTCAAAATGAAGGTGGAGTGTTTCACACTCAAAGTTACATACACATTACTTACAAAACAAAATCCAAGAGCCATCAGTTCTAATAAATGCATTCTTTTGACCCATTAATTAATTTAATAACAAGATTACTCAGTAATCTAGACACAAATAAAATAAATAATAAAGGGGAAAATACATCACTAAAATCCACATACTAAATTTAAACAAAAGAAAATAAATAAAAGAATACACAACCCCTTGGTCATATTTAAAGGTGATCCCCCCATGGGAACCCCTAACAACAACCAACCAAACACACAAATAAATACACGTTGCCATGGTGACCCTTGTTGAATTCATCCAGAATTCCAATGTGGTTGGTCTCCAATCCTCCAATGTTTGTTGTGACGTGTCTACATACAAAACATAAATACCTCCTTCGGCCTTGTGGCCACATCGAATCATCCAAAATAAATATAAAATATAACTTCCAAAATCATCTATATATGAATCACAAAATCATCTAGTAAAGTAACAATATTACTTAAAATTTTATCAATAACCATATGATCACCAGATTAGTTCAATTTTCTATGTTTACTTGATATGACAAAATATCACATGTACAAAAAGATATATATCTAACCATGTCAAGCAGTGTATCAACATTAATATAAAATTTCTCTAATAATCCACATGCATCATATATGAATCCAATTCAACCACAGTCCACGATTTCTAATGTCTAACATTATCCAAACTCAAAGGCTACAGTAATGTCCAAAAGTATAGTCACAGTGTCATAATCAATATCAAAAGGTATCGAAAGGAAGTGGGCACTACATTACCCTCCCCTTAGACTCAACTTCCTCCTAGAAATAACTAGAATAGGTGTGGAAATTGAACTCGTAGCAAAGTAGCATCCTCCCATGTAGCCGCAGTCTCATCATATTTGTCCCACTGGACCCAAACCTAGTCAATGTCTTTGCCTCGAAGGCCCAGGGTCCTGCACTCTATAATGCAAATGGGATCCACCATTACCTGCTCCTAATCCTGCACCTACAATGAGGTCCAATCTAGCAGATGAGAAGCTTATGAAACATATCTCGTAAGTAATGAAACATGAAGCACATCATGGATACGAGATAAGCTATGTGACAACTCTAGATGGTAGGCCAAAGGGCTGATACACTTAAAAATCTCAAAGGGGCCTACGAATCTAGGAGCAAACGTAAAAACTTTTTTGTAATGGATGGGGCTCTTGTGTGGCCTAGCATGAAGGAAAACCTGCATGCCCACATCAAAACTATGGTCAGTCCTATGTTGATATGCATACTTATTCTATCTATCTTGTGCCTCCTGTAGTCTCTGTCTAATCATAACCACCTGTTGCTCCATGTCCTACAGTAAAGCTGGCCCAAGAGAAACTTTTTCTTCTAACCTATGCCAACTAAGAGGTGTCTTTCACTCTCTACCATATAAGGCCTGAAAAGGAGCCATGCCTATCAAACTCTGAAAACTATTATTGTAGGCAAACTGCACCAAGTACAAATACTCCTCCCATCTCCAGTAGTGATCCATAACATACATTCTAAATAGGACCTCTAAGATCCGATTCACCTACTCAGTTTGTCCATCTATCTCAAGGTGATACGTTGTGTTGAAATTGATCTTCGCCCCGACGGCATTGTTATCCAAAATAAGCTCCTGCTTATTTTTGGTTAACTGCACCCATTTTCCATCCTTTAGTGCTTCAATCCAAATTTTTAGATATTCTAAGAAATTAGGTTTCTTGAAAGCATCTTCATCAGGTGGGAAATTTCTTCCCCTTTCCAAAAATATAAAGAAGTCCTTCTAACTCCTCATATTTTGCAAGTTACAAGCCGACGGGCTTTGGAAGGTATTTTTGCCCAAAAGCGGCAAGATGGGAGTTTTTAAGGAATTTGCCAATGCAGAGAGTCATGGCGACGGGAGATTTTGAGACTTTTCACACAAATCAAAAATACGAGCTGACGGGCCCGAACAGGAAAATTTTCCCAAATGACTTTCGAGTCGGCGGACCTTGGAAGGTATTTTTGCCCAAAAGCGGGCCGGCGGGAGTTTTTAAGTAATTTTACCAATGCAGAGAGGCGGGGCATCAGGAAATTTTGATACTTTTCACTCAAATGGAAAATGCAGGCCAACGGTCCTAAAGATGATTTTTTGCCAAAAGTGATTTCAGACTTGCGGGGGCTGCGGGAGGATTTTGTAAAATCTGTCAACTTTTACAAAAATCTCCAAAATGAGTTTCGGGCCCACTGACCCATTCTGCCAACTGGTTTTTGCTATTTCTGTACAAACCCAATGTAAATATTCAAATGAACATATCTTTTGATCAAGTGCTCTAAATTCAACAAATTTGGCACCATTGGAAAGGTATTGACCTCATCTATGCCATGGGAGCTTGAAACTTTAATTTTGATGAGGTTAGGTGAATGAAAAATGGGGAAATGTCTTTTAGGACATTAATGCAGAATCCAATTGCTTCAAATACTAGATCTGATTTGATTCGATCCATCATTCTTCCTTCTTCAACACGCCAAACAAACATAGGAAACCAGACTCGAAAGATTGTAGGTAGATTCACAGGGGCATTAATAGTCTGTGGATGAACTCTAAAGAGCGGGTATCGAGCTTCTCTTCTTTCTCTCCCGATTTTCATCATCTATATATTGTAATACTTCTCATTTGAGAAGGGAGAGACATTCTGGGCATAGGGAAACTCTGTCAAATTTGTTTGTCGTCTCCATTTGAGTTTTAAACCTTCTCCTACACCTAGAAAGTGGATTTGTGCCTCTAAGCAAGAATGTAATGGTTTGTACACCCATATAGAGCATTATAATGTGTTTTTGTGGTGTTTCTTCAACCCTTTTCATTTTTTTTTGTTTCCCCATGCCTCTCCCATTAAAATTTGTTTTCTATGCATGTATTTCACATTTGTAGGTGCAAGGTGTTGGGTTTCATGGAGTTTTGATCATGGATTTAGATCTGAGTTTGTGTCACTTTTGTCTAACCTTCCCATCTTCCTCTTTCCCCTATTTCATTCACCCTAAACAGAGTATCTCACACTTCCTTTTCTAGTGTATCACTGCTTAGTGTAGGCTCTCTCTCTCTCTCTCTCTCTCTCTCTCTCTCTCTCTCTCTCTCTCTCCCCCCCCCCCTCCCTTGGAATGGTTAGATTAGGATAGATTAGATTCTTCATGCACTGGAATAGCTCTTGGAAGGTAGATTAGAAAGTAAGAACCGAATTTCTCTGGAGGTCCATCTCAAGTATTGTAAGTCCCACAGCTTGAGAGAGGGTCCTATGTTGTGCAATCACACTGAATGCCCCAATCACAATCTGGCCATTTAGGGGTGCTGTGATTTTGCACTACCGATGATTTTTTGCCAGAAGTGATTTTAGGCCTGTGGGGTTGTGGGAGGATTTTGTAAAATTTGTCAACTTTTGCAAAAGGCACCAAAATGAGTTTCGATCCCGCGGACTTGTTCTACTAACTGGTTTTCACCATTTTTTGTACGGACCTGACCCAAATCTTAAAATGAACATATGTTTTGATGCAGTGCTCTAAATTCAACACATTTGGCACCATTGGAAAGGTCTCACCCTCGTCAACGCCATGGAAACCTGAAAAATTTAATTTTGACAAGGTTAGGTGGGTAAAAATGGGAAAACATATTTTAAACCATTAATGCAGAATCTGATTACTTCAACTACTAGATATGATTTGATTTGATCCACCGTTCTTCCTTCTTCAACACGCCGAACAGACATAAGGAACCATACTCAAAATATTATGGGTGGATTGGCAGGGGGCATTAATAGTCTATGTTTGAACTTTAAAGAGCAGGGATTGAGCTTCTCTTCTTTCCCTCTTGATTTTCATCATCTATATATTGTAATAATTCTCATTTCAGAAGGGAGAGACATTCTTGGCATAGGGAAACTCTATCAAATTTGTTTCCCAACTCCATTTGGGTTGTAAACCATCTCCTACGCCTGACAAGCAGATTTGTGCCTCTGAGAATGAATGTAATGGTCTATGCACCCATATAGAGCAATAAAACATGTTTTTGTGGTGTTTCTTCAACCCTTTGCATTGTTTTGCTGTTTTGTTGTTTCCCCGTGCCCTCCCTTTCAAATATATTTTCTGTGTATATATTTCACATTTGCAGATGTAGGGTGTTGTGTTTCATGGAGTTTTGATCATGGATTTGGATCTAGGTTTGTGTCACTTCTGTCTAACTTTCCCATCTTCCTCTTTCCCCTGTTTCATTCTCCCTCAATAGAGTATCTCGCACTTCCTTTTCTGGTGTGTCATTGCTTAGTGTAGGCTCTTTCATGCTCTCTCTCTCTCTCTCTCTCTCTCTCTCTCTCTCTCTCTCTTTGTCCCCTTGGAATGGTTAGATTAGGATAGATTAGATTCTCCTGCATTGGAGTAGCTTGTGGCAGGTAGATTAGGAAGCAAGAACTGGATTTCTCCGGAGGTCCATCTCAAGTTTTGCAAGTCCCACAACTTCAGAGATGGTCTCATGTTATGGAATCACACCGAATAACCCACTCATAATCAAGCCATTCGGGGGTGCTATAATTTTACACTAATAGTTTTTGCACACCTGGTGGGACACTAAAGTTAGATTCTCTCATATTTCCAAGGTGTCTCATTATAAAAAAAAATCATAAACCACTGTGCAACGACAATAACAGTTTTGGTATGCCTGTTGGGACACTAAGGTTAGATTCTCTCATATTTCTGAGGTGTCTCATTTTAATAAACAAATTATAAGCCACCATGCGACCACACTAACAATTTTGGCACGCTCGGTGGGAAACTGAGGTTAGATTCTCTCATCTTTCCAAGGTGTCTCATTAAAACAACAAATCATAAGCCACTGTGTGACCACACTAACATTTTTGGAATGCACAGTGAGACTAGTTGTAAGCACCTTACCACTTCATTTCATCAAGTTGATGTGTTCTTGGTGAGATTCAGCCTTTGGAGGCACATGCAAAGCACATCTGGCAACTGCATCTAGTCAACAACCCAATCTCTAAAGTTGTAGACCTTTTTCCATCCATTTTCATTCATCTTTCTTTCCACATATTTTATTTTCTTCCATTCATGAAGTTATGCAATCATGACTTCATTCCCCTCATGGAACTCACACTTGCAGCAACAACAGTACAGTCCACCTCCAATGTTTATCATGACTCCTCCAAGCCAGCATTATGATCAGATCCAGGACCATTATGCCTACCCATATGAACAGTGTCAAAACTAGTTTGGCCATGAAGCTTATCAAGAACAAGGGGATGCATACAATTTTAACATCTACATAGAGAATGCTGGTTTGTTGGAGAATATTCAAAGAATGGAGGCTAGCATGGTGCAATCCAGGGCTACAACACAGATGAAATCTTTCAGAATTGGTTTCAGGGCACCTTGTTTATGGGAAGTCCCTTTTCCAAGACATTACAACCCTCAGGAGAAGCTTGACTTCATGGTTGAAATGTTGCTTCAACTTACACAATGGACTGAGGAGATTGAGGCTTATGAGTTGGATACAAGACAACCTTGTCAATGGGTAAGTCCACTACCTCATAAATTTTCTTTTCCTCTTTCTCAATCAATATCATTTCAGCAGTATCAAGAGTCAATCCCCTCAGTTTCTACCCCAAGTGTTGATTTCTCTTCTCCATCTCCTGATCTTCCATCCCATCTCAGTTCTTCTACCCTTTTCCCTTCAAAGTAGTCATTACCTCCAAATAAACAAGAATTTCCACCTCCCTCCCCACTACAAACAATTGCAATGTTGGTTTAACCCCAACCTGTCACTCCTCTTGCTTTCCCAAATCCATGTTGGGGAGATGAAAATCAAATAACCAGCCAAGGGAATCAAGAAGAGGAACCCAACATAGAAGAAATGATAGAAAATATGAAGATTTGGGATCTCAAATTTGGGATTACAAAGATCCCCTTGATGGCTAATCCAACAGAGGAGGTCAAGGTTGAAGAGCTAGTGGTGGCTAACACTGAGTTTGTAGTAGAAGAAGAACAAGAAAAAGAAGGAGATGATCATAAATCATTTTTCCCTAGATGCAGTGCCCATAATGGCACTTTATTTGAAGACAATGTTGATCCAACCCAAGCTACACAACCATCCATCAAGGAAGAGGAACAATCATCTCCAAGTGCTATTGAAAAGGAGCAATTTAAAGATATCAAATTAGAGTTAAAGCCACTCGATGAAGAAAGCATTGTTGAATATTGTTTTCTTTCATTTCAATGGCCTTGTTTATTAATGAACCAATGATGGAGGAGGGCCATACAGTTCAAGGGGCTTCAAGTACAGAGCAGGCCACAAAATAACCTCCAGTTCTTCCTCCCACTTCATCCCCTTCAAACTCTAATGTCGAAGAAGAGTTTGAGCTTTCAAACTTCATGTATGAAGATGAGAGGAACCATGGTGAGAAAGTTTCAAATCAGGAGGACACCATGGAGGAGGTTGAACACATGCAACAGGACATCAAGGAGGTAGATTATCTGTCTGACTTGGAGGATTTCTTTGATGGATAAGATCCCATGGAGATCACATCATTTTCTCCTCCATCAACCACCTTCCAAGTACATGAGCCTGCTACCATGAAGGAGTGCATTCAAGGACGACATCCTTCATTTCACAAAAACCCTCTAGAACCAAGGTTAGAAGACATGAATCTTCCATGTTCTTCATAAGAGGAGGAAAGGAAAGAGCAAAAATATGTCATCATCTCTTCCACACCATCCATCCAAGAAGATCTACCAGAAGACTCCATTCTTGGAGTTAAATATCAAAATAGTGGGAAAATTCAAAGGATCATACCTTGCCCAATCAGGTACTTGGCTTCATTAGAGCCAAGGGAGAAGCCAAAACCAGTCATGCTTATTTTTTAGCATGAGGGTGAGTTTCAAAGTACTAAGGATCAGTTGTAATGCCTCTTCAATCCAAATACAGAGCAACTAAAAGAGGTATTTGTCTCATTTCCAGTTGACACCTTGATGATTTGGGTGGAGGACCAGCTTATAGTCATTTTTTCACTCATGCAAGAAGTCACATTCAATGTCAAATCATTTCCATGGCTGCCCTTCTTGAGAAAAGGAGGCTACTTCTCCCTGCTAGTTGCAGGATTTGTTTGAGATCGTTTTCTCTTTACTTAAAATAGAGTATGTAGGTTTACTTTTAGCAGAATATGTGCTTTTACACACTCTGAATATCCCACTTGGGATGTGTATCATTTCTAATTTTTTACATAGTGTGTTGTGGTGTTTTCTTGCTCTTGCACAATGCATTGAAAATGGCATTTGGAGATATCAACACCAATTTCAGTGGTTTCCGCGTGGATCAGGGATCATATCTTCTCAGTCCAGATCATATTCATGTTTACCAGGAAGAATCCATACCTAATGGATGATTCAAGGCCATTGATCTTTTCATCTAGCAGGCAGATGTCCCCTATGAGTCACAAAATTGTTATCCAAAATAACCCCATGCTTATTTTTGGTTAACTACACCCATTTTCCCTCCTTTAGTGCTTGAATACAAATTTTCAGATATTCTAAGCACTCAGGGTTTCTTGAAAGCATCTTCATCAGGTGAAAAATTTCTTCCCCTTTCCAAAAATATAAAGAATTCCTTCTAACTCCTCATATTTTACAAGTTACGAGCCGACGGGCCTTGGAAGGTATTTTTGCGCAAAAGCGGGCCGACGGGAGTTTTTAAGGAATTTTGCCAATGTGAAGAGGCAGGATGGCGAGAGATTTTGAGAATTTTTTCCCAAATGAAAAATACAAGCTAGTGGGCCTGAAGAGGAAAATTTTCTCAAATGAATTTCGGGTCGGCAAGCCTTGGAAGGTATTTTTTCCCAAAAGCATGCTGACAGGAGTTTATAAGGAATTTTCCAATGCAGAGAGGTAGGGCAGCAAGAGATTTTGAGACTTTTCACCCAAACAAAAAATGCGGTCAGCGGGCCTGAAGATGATTTTTTTCCAAAAGTGATTTTGGGCCTGCAAGGCTATGGGAGGATTTTGTAAAATTTGCCAACTTTTGAAAAAAGCACCAAAATGAGTTTCGGTCCCACGGACCCATTATGCTAACTAGTTTTCAGCATTTTTGTATGAACCTGACCCAAATATTCACATGAACATATATTTTGATCCAGTGCTCTAAATTCAACAAATTGTAACATTGGAAAGGTCTCGACCTCATCTACGCCATGGGAGCCTGAAAATTTAATTTTGACAAGGTTAGGTGGGTGAAAATGGGAAAACGTCTTTCAGGCCATTAATGCAGAATCTGATTGCTTCAACTACTAGATCTGATTTGATTCAATCCACCGTTACTCCTTCTTCAACACGTTGAACAAACATATGGAACCAGACTCGAAATATTGTGGGTGGATTTACGGGGGGAATTAATAGTCTGTGGTTTAACATTTAAGAGTAGGGATCGAGCTTCTCTTCTTTCCCTCCCAATTTTCATCATCTATATATTGTAATACTTCTCATTTGAGAAGGGAGAGACATTATGGGCATAGGGAAACTCTGTCAAATTTGTTTCGTGACTCCATTTGAGTTGTAAACCTTCTTGTATGCCTGGTAAGTAGATTTGTGCCTCTGAGAAAGAATGTAATGGTCTGTGCACCCATATAGAGAAATAAAATGTGTTTTTGTGGTGTTTCTTCAACCCTTTGCATTGTTTTGTTGTTTCCCCATGCCTCTCCCTTTCAAATCTTATTTCTTTGCATGTATTTCACATTTTCAGGTGTAGGTTGTTGTGTTTCATGGAGTTTTGATCATGGATTTGGATATGGCTTTCTGTCACTTCTGTGTAACGTTCCCATCTTCCTCTTTCCCCTGTTTCATTCTCCTTCAATAGAGTATCTCGCACTTCCTTTTCTAGTGTATCACTACTTAGTGTTGACTCTTTCACCCTCTCTCTCTCTATCCCCTTGGAATGGTTATATTAAGATATATTAGATTCTACTTGCACTGGAGTAGCTTGTGGCAGGTAGATTAGGAAGCAAGATTTGGCTTTCTCCAGAGGTCCATCTAAAATTTTGCAATTCCTATAGCTTGAGAGATGGTCCCATGTTGTGAAATCACATCAAATGCCCCACTCACAATTAGACCATTTGGGGGTGATGTGATTTTACACTAACAAGAATGTTGCATGGTAGTCCAAAGGTGGGAAGTATATAGAGGATTGCGGTCACAAATTGTCTTCCAGGAAATCCCGTGCAATCTGATAATCTCATCTAGATATACCCATGTCACTGCACTAGATATATAGGTGGTCTTCACTGGGGAGAAATGACCCCCTTTTGTCAACTTATCCATCATGACCATGATCGTGTCGTGGTGGTATCTCGACATCAATAGCCTAATAATGAAGTCCATGGAAATGGTGTCCCACTTCCACTTCAGTGTAACATGAGGAAAGAGAAGTTTAGCTGGATACTGATGCTCGGCCTTCACTTTCTGACACTCCAAACCATGTGACAAAAACTGAGCCACGTCTCTATGGATTCCCCTCCACTAATAAAATTGTCTCAAGGTGGCGTGTATCTTCTTCACCCTGGGATGGGCTGAATAGGGTGCACGATGTGCCTCTGTCAAGATGTCCTACGTCAAGCCTCTATCTCTAGGAACATAAATCTAGGCTCTATGCCTAAGAAGGCCATTTTCTTCCAATAAAAACCCATCAAAATTTCCCTCAAGGGGTCTTTGAGACTCGATCTCCGCTCTAGCTTCAATGTAGAAACTGTGGTGAGGAACCTGTTGTAGAATCCTACTCCACAAATATGTGCTCACTGTAGTGGCCATAACCACATATCTCCTACTATTGAGAGCATCTACAACCACATTCTCCTTCCACTTCACAAGATCTATCTACATGTCATACTCATAAAGTAACTCCATCTAATGTTGTTGACGAGCGTTGAGATTGGGCTGCATGAAGAGGTGGCGAAAACTCAAGTGATCAGTCTTGAGTGTGAATCTTCGGCCAAGAAGGAAGTGTCTCCATCGAACCAAGGCATACAAAACTGTTGCAAGATCAAGATCATGAGCCAGATAATTGAGCTCATAATCCTTGAGTTTTAGAGACTCAAAAGCAACTACTCTTCCCTTCTGCATCAACACACCTCCAACTCCTACCAAAGAAGCGTTCGTGCATACAAAAAACTCACCATGAGGATCTGGCACTGCAAGAATAGGAACTGTCATGTGGCATTCCTTCAATGTCTTGAAGGCCTACTCACATCTGTCCAACCAAACAAACTTCTTCCCTTTCCGCTGAAGGGAAGTGATGGGGTACGCAACCCGAGAGAAGTCCTGAAAAAATCTCCTATAATAACCTATTAAACCCAAGAAATTACGTACCTCTTTCACACTAGTGGGGGTTGGCCAATCCATAATAGCTCAAATCTTAGAAGGATCGACTATGATACGTTCCCAAAAAAGATGTGGCCCAAATACTGCACCTCTGTTTATAAGAATGCACACTTCTCCAGGTTCTCGTAAAGTTGTTACTGACGAAGACACTGAAGAACCTGGAAAAGGTGTCCCTTGTGCTCCTCACACATACGTGAGTAAATCAAAATATCATCAAGGAATATGAGCACAAAGCGATCCAAGAATTTCCTGAACACTCCATTCATCAAGCTCATGAACTCTGCGGGGGCATACGTCAAACCAAAAGGCACCGCGGTGAGCTCGTAGTGGCCATATCTCGTACGAAAGGTGGTCTTATGAATGTCTGCCTCCGTAATCCTTAGATGATAATAGCCTAAATTAAGGTCTATCTTAGATAAAATTGTGGCCCCCTTCATCTGATCAAACAAATCATCAATGCGCGGAAGAGGATAACGATTCTTGATCGTTACTTTGTTCAGCTGGAAGTAATCAATACACTACCACAGAGATCCATCCTTCTTCTTTACAAATATCACCAGTGCACCCCAAGTGGATACAATAGGATGGATTAGGCATTTCTCCAAAAGACCCTATAGCTATAACTTCAACTTGTAGAGCTTAGGGGTCGTCATCCGATAAGGTGCTCGTGAGATAGGCTCTGCTCCTGAAACAAGATCTATGTGAAAGTATATCTCACGTGGGGGTGGTAACCCCAGTAGCTCCCCTGGAAAGACATAAAAAAAATCTCTTAGGATGGGATGGGAATCAAGCGATGGTCCACTAGACTCATCCCCCAATCTGTCACTAACTGTGACAACATACAACTATCATCCCCGTCGCACACACCGCTTAAGCTACATGGCGGAGATGGTGCAAATGGAAATAGGTCTCCTAACCCCTACTATTACTAACTCAACTCCTAGATCATTTGTACATGATAACATCTTATGGCAACAATCCACTCTTGCTCTGTGTGCAGACAACCAGTCCATGCCTAAGGTGACTCTATATGAACCCAACGTAAAGATACGAAGATCTAAGGTAGTGGTGAAGGGTCCCAAATTCACTACACACTCCTTAACTAAGGATTCTATAGACATCTTGGATCCAGAAGCCATCTCAACATTCCAACTAAGACCCTGCCTAACTGTCGCCAGCTTGCATCACTCTACCAAAGATGGTGTAATAAAAGAATCAGAAGAACCAAAGTCAAATAGAATGGTGGTAGGAACACCACCAATGCTACTTGTCATCTCAATCACGGTACTTTAGTGCTCAACCTAGCAGTTCTTGACCACTACATAGATCCCATGACCACGTCCTATGTCACCAAAAATAGGCTCTGAGATTTACATCTTACCGTTTTTACTAGGGTTCTATGGGTATCCTCTACAAAAATGTCTAGCAACTTCACACCAAAATAACCACCTGATCCTCTCTCATGAGTAGTAGGTCTAGCCAATACTCTAGAGGTCTATGTTGTGGATCCTGATGATCTGGCTATGGACTGTTGAGATCTCTACTAAAAAAATCCTGTTGACTGAGCCCTCGGTGCACCCTATGTCCTAATGGGACCCATAGGAGGAGGCCCCATACTCCGAACCCTTTGTGCATCAAATCTCTATGGAGGTCTGTACGGTGGGCCAGGCTGCTGCTACTGCTGTGGTCTAAAAGATGATTGTGATGAACCCTATCTACCATGAGGAGGAGGAGCTGACCCCCTTGATCTGTTTTCCTGCATCTGCTAGATGCAGCTCTGGACTCGGTCTCTAGCCTACTGTGTCTTTCCCTGAGTCTCCTCCGATATATAAGCCTTCTCAACGGCCTCAGCTAATGTCTTCAGACAATGGATACATACCGCACCTCCAATATCTATATTCAGGCCCCAGATGAACCTTTGGATCTGTACCTACTAATCCTGTATGTAGTCGACATACTGGAGTAGATCCAAAAATTGACTCTCATTCTCAGATACTGTCAAAGATTCTTGTCGGAGGTCATGAAACTCATCTATCCTATGTTGAATAAACCTCCATAATAAGTACCTACTCTTGAACCACTCCTCAAAGAGCTCCTAGGTAACTGTCTCTGAATCAACATGGAGCTTCTGCTCCTCGGTCCTCCACCAGACACTAGCTCCATCCCTCAAAATATGGATTGCAACATGAGCTTTTGTGTTTCTAGAATAAGGGTAGAGCTTGAAGCACCCACTCAAGCTCTGCCTGAAATCCACCTGTGTTACCAGAATAATGGGATGGTTGTAGCTTTAGGATCTCATTGATATGGTCTGCAGTTGTAGTCTGGAAACCCCTAGACCTCTCTACATTCTCATCCCTAAGCCTAGGGGTATGAGACCTGTCCCTGTGTCCAGAAGTCCGGTCTCTCTGCCCCCTCTGTGGTGACTCTGATCTACCCGACTCCATGCGGGATTTCTCTAATCTATGCTCGTCACTATATCGAGGAGATGTATGAGCCTCAACGGATGGCTACCCATCATGTGTAGCTGACCGTCCTCCTACGGACCTTCCGCGTAAAGCAGCATTAACATCCTGAAGCATCTATAAAATCTGAGGTAGGATGGCTGCTATAGCATGATCTGGTGGTGGAAAGTCTATATCTATGTGAAAGGACCCCTCATCATGTCCGCACCTCCTGCATAGACCCAAGTGAGAGTTAGTTCATTATCCTAGGTTTTATTCAGTTTTCCATATTTACTAGAATATACAATTTTCAAACAAACTTGTTTTCTAAATTTTAAAGTGTGCTAGGTTTAATATTTCTCTAGGTTTAGTGTTCATGTCTCAATTTTTCTAGTGTGCCCAAGGGTCCATGCTTTGAACCCACGGCTTTGATACCAAGTGTAACACCATGCTAAAACTACCACTTGAGACCCAAGAACAACCTAGGTTTAGATAGAAAAATTAAGGAATGTTGTTTTTTGAAAAGCATGACCACTACTAGGCCTCAAGCAACAAATGACACAACAAGGATTCAAATTCCATTATAATTTACTAACTAAAATTTTCTCGTTGTAACCAACATTAGATCCACATTACAAAATTAAAGAGTATAGTTAAATTTCTCTTAGGAGTTAACTTAATAAGTAATTAAATTAACATTATAGCTAAATATTCCTTACTCAATTTTAGAGGGTCAAAGGGCCAAAGGAATTAAATACATTGGGCATTTAATTCCACCAGTTCTAAAAAATAAATAAGGTTCCCATTTGCATGGGATAGAAAATTTCTCCTTATCCCCTAATATGACACTTAAGAAGGTCAACCCATGCTTTAGAATTATACATTTAAGTTAAAAAGGAGTAATTACCCACTTACCCACTCAGACTCATCTTTACACTTCAACCTAATTTTTCACATAATTAACGCACCTAAATTTTCCTGGAACATTTCCATTAGATATAAAATTTCTTCCTCTTTCCAATGATATAAAGAAGTCCTCCTAACTCCTCATATTTCTTAAGTTACAGGCCGGCGGGCTTGGGGAGGAAACTTTTCTGAAAGGCATGCCTACGGGCCTGGGTAAGAAAATTTTCCCTAAAGGTGGGCTAGGGGATGAAAATTTTCCCAAAGGCGGGCTTTCATGCCTAGGGAATAAAATTTTCCCAAAAGGTGAGCCAACGGGCCAAGGGACGAAAATTTTCCCAAAGGTGGGCTTGCGGGCCTGGGGAAGAAAATTTTCCCAAAAGCACAAGGGACATGTGGCACGTTGCTAAGCCCATGCAGGAAGGTGGGTCATCGGAGGTAAATTGGATTTTAACTATTTTTGTTTGAAATGGAAAAAAGATTCAAAAACCCCCCGCGTCTCTGCTGACACCCAAGGACGCCATGTGTCCAACCAAAAATTTCAAGCAGGGAAACAAACTGTCAGGGAGAACTTAGAAATATTGGATTTTGTGTTAAAAAAGTGTGAAGGCTAAAAGTAACCTGCACCTTCGCCGACACTAAGTGAAGCCACATGTCAGTCTAAAAATGACCTGCAGGAAGGCGGGCCAATGGGGAAACTTATTTGTCAATCTTTTCCAAAGGCAAAAAGGTCTAAAACCATCCGCTCCTCCGTCAAAGCCTAAAGATGCCACGTGTCAGACCCACAGTGATAGATGGGGAAGTGAACCGGCGAGGAGAATTAAATTTTTTTGCCCTTTTTGAAAAAGGAAAGTTTGAAGGTGTAGGCCCGCGAAGGCATTTTTTCCCAAAAGTAAATTGGCGGGCCTGCAGGGCCGCAGAGGAAATTATGACTTTTGTTCTTTTGCAAAAAAAGTTCCCTAAGTAATTTTCGGGCCCGCGGGTCTGATTTACAAAATTTTCCCTCTTTTTTTTAACTAAGCGAAGTAAAAAATCTAGAAGGCCATAACTTTTGACTGGAATCTCGGATTTGGGAAAATGAGGACTTTTTGGAAAGGGATTGAACTCCTCTTTGCATAGGAAACATCAAAATTCAGTTTTTGACAAACTTAAGGGGGTGAATTTGACAAAACATATTTCCTTACATTAAAGCATGAACTGGACTTTTAACTTAACATAATTAATTCAATCCACCACTCTTTCTTCCTCAACATGCCAAAATGACATGGAGGATTGCACTTGGAAAGATTAAGATGGATTGCACGGATTAATTGTTAAGGTTTGAGTTTTCAATACAAATTTCTTCTCTCCTTTTTATATAACTGCATTAATTTTTCCCTTTCCCGATTAATAGAGTTCTATATAAATTTCTTAAACAATACAAACTATTTTAAGATTTTTTTTGTTCCTCCTTAACTTGTTTTAATGTTTTATCTTATTTTTCATCAATACAGATGGTTTTGTATATTTTATGATATCCATTTTACAGGTTTACAGTAAATCAAAATAGAGTCATACTTAAACTCGAATGGATCTACTTTTCGTTATCATCCTCTAAATATTTAAATTCATTCAAATCTAATTTACAAAATTTAACTTTACTTCAATCAATGTGTGAAGACCCAAAATGTAGTTCTACTTTCAAAATGTGCATTTCGAATGAAACAGAGGAATGCAATATTTCTTCATACGTATTTCTTTCAATTTTCAAACAAATATTTCAAACACACATTTCAAATAAGAACCATACCATTTTTGATAATTAAAACTACTATTAAAACCCAATAATTCTTTCACAACTTCCTTTTTTCATTCATCAAATACAACTTACAGAATACACATATTTCACATTCAAATGTAGATTCCATTTCAAAAACAGAGCAGCTCCACCACAAATAATATTACAATGTCATCCACTTGAAGTGGGAAATTTTTACAACAAGAAAACCCCAAGGGGACTGTGAAATTTTTCTTCATCCTCAGCTCCAGAATAGCAACAAGAAGATCCACCATATATCTTTTGATCACAACAAAAAAGGAAGAGAGGAAACGCTCTCCACCCAACCAAGAATTCCAATGAAGAGGAGATTTCGTCCTCCTCATTGGCCCCTGAGACCCAACCACAAAGCAATAAGAAATGTATTTCAACTCATGGAAAAAAACAGGCTTCCACAACACAAAAATAGTTTTCACATATAAAACATAGTCCAATACATACTGCAGTTTGCAACCACATGAAGAACAACAAAAAATACTCAGGCTTCATCATGCACAAGCCAAAGGAGTAAGAACTATGGGGAAAGCTGCTTATACCTCTCAATGGGGAAATGGGTGTCCACCTTAAAATAAACCCACCAATATATATATATATATATCATTTCAAATCCCCTACATGCCTTATGCCTCCCCACACTCTTATCAAACCCCATAACGAGTAAAGAAATGCAAGCTATTTATTTTACAAGGTGGAACCCAATCCCAAACTCCCTCCACAATAACACTTATACCTCCCCAAAACTCTTATGCCTCCCCACAAGAGATCCCCATAGTCTTCTCCTACACCATACCTAAGCAATCTACCCAACCAGCCAACAAAATACCAAGATATTCCAATCATTCACATATGCATTAATAAATGAAGAACTTTGTAAAGAGCCAATCTCTTACTATGGTAGAGTTTGACCCAAAAGTTCAACAACAAGATTTTTCCAATCCAAACAGTCCAAAATCTCCAGCAATCAACGAAAATATATAACTCTCTTTCCAATTACCAGAGCTCAAAATCAAAAATAAGTAACCAAAATGAAATCATCCAAATGAAGTAACCCCCAAAACGAGGCAAGGAATTCGAATAAATAGAAGAGGGAGAGAGGAGGATGAGGTGGGTCCATGTAGGATGCCACATCACACATCCTCAACTCCACCTCACAAGTCAACTTCAAACTCCAAAGCATAATTAAAAAGGTGGGTGAATAAATGACATTTTACTTACACACATAAACCAAGTCCACACCCCAAGGACCAAAATTAATTTTATGTAAGAAGGTGCAATAAAAACTTACAACTTGCCTTCCCAAAATACATAATGAGGCCTAATTTTGACTCCCCAACCCATAGGTAGGGTTGGTGTAACAATTTAAGAGGTGTGGGACAAGTTTAACTTGTCCTACAAGCCTCCAAAATCAGCCCTTAAGGACAGATCCGAATTTCAAAAGGAAGGTGGAGTGTTTCACACTAAAAGTTACTTACACATTACTTACAACACACAATCCATGAGCCATCAACTCTAATAAATGCATTCTTTTGACCCATTAATTAATTTAACAACATGATTACTTAGTAATCTAGACACAAATAAAATAAATAATAAAGGGGAAAATACATCACTAAAATCCACATACTAAATTTAAACAAAAGAAACTAAATAAAAGAATACACATAACCCCTTGGTCACATTTAAAGGTGATCCCCCCATGGGAACCCCTAACAATAACAAACCAAACACACAAAAAAATACATGTTACCATGGTGACCCTTGTTGAATTCATCTAGAATTCCATTGTGGTTTCTCTTCAATCCCCCGATGTTTTTTGTGACATGTTTACCTGCAAAACACAAATACCTCCTTCGGCCTTGTGGCCACATCAAATCATCCAAAATAAATATAAAATATAACTTCCAAAATCATCTATATATGAATCACAACATCATCTAGACAAGTAACAATATTATTTACAATTTCATCAATAATGATATGATCACCAGATTAGTTCAATTTTCTAGGTGTATTCGATATGAAAAAATATCACATATTCGAAAACATATATATATCTAACCATGTCAAGAAGTGTATCAACATTAATATAAAATGTCTCTAATAATCCACATGCATCATATATGAATCCAAATCAACCACAGTCCATGATTTCTAATGTCTAACATCATACCAACTCAAAGGCTACAGTAATGTCCATAAGTATAGTCACAGTGTCATGATCAATATCAAAAGGTGTCGAAGGGAAGTGGGAAATATGGAATTTAATTATGTAAGTTATGGAGATTTTCATAAGGGATAAAGAGAAAACTTAATTTTTTGAATGATAAGTTGAGTGTGAAATGAATTACAGAATCTGTATGTGGAAAATGGATAAAATAATCCTTGTATAAAAATGTTTCTAGAATGTTAATCATAACTAAGATGTAATCATGGAATTGATGTATTATGGGGTTACCAATCCTTGAGTCCCTTTTCTTGTGGTTGGGTTAAACTAGCATTCATTCTTTGGGGAAGGTGTGGCATCGACATGTATATGGTGTCGTCATGTGTCTATGTGGGTTGATGACTTATGTAAGTGTTGTATGTGTTATGGAGTTTTCCTTAGAGCCTTTGTGGCATTGTGTAGAGAGAAATGTAAGTAAAAAAAAATATTCCTAGTATTTTAAATTTGTATTTGTGTGTATAAAATGTGGGTGTTACAAGTCCAAAAATTGATCTCGAATGTAGTGACATTCAACTTCTATGTGCTTGGTTCTCTCATGGAAAACATGATTTTTCACAAGTTTTAACACACCATGATTATCACAGTGAATGAAGGGGGGATTTTTTTCAGGAATGCCCATATTTACTAAAATGTGACGTAACGAAATCACTCCACACATATCTCCTCGTGCAGTGTGATATTCTGCCTTAGTGGATGAGAGACCAACAACAATTTTCTTCTTATTATTAATCCATAAGATAGGACAAGACCCGAGATGAAAAATATAACCTGAAGTTGATTTCTTGTCCTCAATGGATCTAGCATAGTCTGAGTCTGTATATCCTTATAGGAAGAAATAAGAGTTCTTCTAATACTCCAGACCATAGTCGACTGTACCTCACAAATATCTCAACTCATGCTTCGTTGTTATCCAGTGAATTTTTTTGGCTCCTAGATTAATCTAAAAAGGTAGCTCACAACAAAGTAAATATTTGATCTTGTATATGTCAAGTAAATGATACCCCCAACAAGCTCTCTGTAAAGAGTAACATCTACTTGAGGTAAATATTTTAATCACAAAAGTTGGAAATATTTTTCCATCTGAGTGGATATAGGTTGACAATCTATCATGCCATAATTTTCTAGGAGTGTATTGGCATATTTCATCTCAGAGACAAAAATATAATTCTTTTTCTACCATATCTCTAAGCTAAGACAATAGTGTAGTAGCCCCAAATATGCTATGTTGAAGAATTTATTCAAATCATTCTTAACATCTTCAACGAGATTTTTCAGAACTCCTTGTAATCACAAGATCATCTACATATAAAACCAAGATGACAATATCTTTGTCTATGTTTTTGATATACATATTTAAATCAGAGGGGATTCGTGTGAAACCATGTTGAAATAGGTGATCATCTATTTTTATGTACCATGCCCTAAGTGACTGTTTAAGTCCATAAAGAGACTTAATTAAATGGCATACCTTCTTAGGATGTTGTTCATCAACAAATCCTTTTGGATGGGTCATGTACACTTCTTCTTTGAGATCACCATTTAAGAAATAAATTTTAACGTCCATATTTTGAATTCTCCATCCATTTAACGTACACTTCTTCAGAATGGGTGCAAAGGTCTCCCATAGTAAATTCCTTCCTGCTAAGCATAACCCCTTTGTAACTAACCATGTTTCATGTTTGTTAATAGATCCATCTACCTTCTATTTTGCTATGAAAATCTACTTGCAGCCAATGGATGTCTTACCTACAATCAGATTGACAAGTTCCCACATCTGATTTTGTATCGAGAAGTCATATTTTGCATCCATGTCCTTCTTCCATGATGGGTGACTGAGTAACTCACGAATCAAACCAAGTTTGGTGCCTTCAACCAATGAACTCACGAGTGTGAGATTTACTTCACTCCTCGCTTGAATTCGAGTATGAGCTCCTGATGAATTTTCTGGAAGAGGGTTTGAGTAGGAATCTCTCATGACGCCTTTGAGCCATTTTGGAAACTAATGTGGTTGTTGATGAGAAGAACTACTTTCCATATTTCCAATATCAAAAAATAATTCTCCTTACAGCTCATCCTTCTTTTTTTTAGGATCCTCATGTTCATTATCTAGATGTGTAAGCAGTCTATGAGCGGAGGACGTTATTGAATCTTCCTTTTATGGAAATTAGTCAAATTATGACTCATCGCAAACAACTTATTTTCTATAATATATCTTCTTCATCTTAGGATCCATGAGATGATATGATTTGGAGGTGGTACTATATCCTAGAAATATGAATTGATATATCTTTGTATCAAGCATCTTCCTCTTTTTATCTTGAACATGCATATAAGCAGTATAACCAAATATTATCAAATGAGAAATAGATGGTTTGAAATTTCTCCATACCTTTTTCCAATGCCTTTTCCTTCAATATATTTGTAGGTTCTTGATTCAGAAGATATACAACTACCTGGACCGTTTCCGCCCAAAATTTGTTCTCCATCTTCGTAGTAGAAAACATGCAATGAGCCATCTCTATGAAAATTCAATTGTTGAACATGGAAAATTAAATAATTCCTTGAGAACATAGGTTAGCACACGTAAAAGGCATTCAGAAATGTGCATGAGGACACGCATAAGAGAAGGATAGGATTTGTGTACTAGAATTGGAAAAGAATGCGCACAGGAGGAAGAATGGACTGATTGGACACTTAGCCAGTTTTGGGATGGGAAGTTAAATATAGACTTGGATTGGTGGTCAAGAAAATTATAAAGATAAGAGTAAGACATGAAGACTTGCGATTCAAGAAAGTTTTATTTTGGGAAGATACCTCATCTGAACGAACATGAAGCTTCACGGAGGGTTTAATCTATTAATAGGATTAGAACTAGGGGTTATCTATAGATGATCTATTGTTAGAAGAGCTTGCATGCTCTCTAGTTACCTTTAGAAGAGGATGTATAGGCAGTGAAGGGAAATTCCCCATCCCTATAGATATGTATTGATTTGCATGCTCTAAGGGACCTTGATCCCCATTTTCCTAGTGTTATGTTGTTGTTTTATAAACGAGCATGAATTATGGTGACTCTGTTATGTATGTACTTAGCTTTTGTGTTTCACAGTAATTAATAAAATGGATGTTTGTGATTAGATATTGGTTTTTGACATATCTGTGACTGGTTCTTGTATGGTAAAATTAATCTTAATTCTTGTATAAGTTATTATTGCATATGATTAAGATGTATATCTGGTTATGGTTGATCACTGCATTGTTGTTATGGATATGGTTTATATGTATGTTCAACATGCTAACTCCTTGACAAAGCTTCCATAAAAGACAAACCTATTACCTTGACACACTTTGGTTGAGCGCTCAGGTTTTCTTGGCTGATGTGCTAACGCGCCTTGGAAAATTTTATAGAATAAAAGACTACATTTTGTTTCCATTGTCAGGACCTCTTGGTAATTTATTTTCCATGATGTTGCATGATAAATATGTACTAGTTGAATCTATCTAGTATTGAGAATAGGTTAAACAATTTTGAGGATGAGTATGCTCACACATTTAACATTGGGCCTGATTTTGATGCATGCGTGTGGGTTGAAAATAATTTGTCTCATGAGCTCTATGAGATGTTCTTTTCTATTTTCCTATATAGTTGTATGAGTGGCTAGTAGCATACGTATCAAAGAGTATTTGGAGGTATAGATCACTTTTTTGGATGCAGGAAGAATACCAAAATTTGTATGATGTTAATCTCACTGAGACACGCATTGTAGATCACTGGTTGATCTGGAGGACATTACGGGGTAAATAAGCTCCCTAAATCTTCCAAGATCACTACAATATGAAAGAAATCTAAGAGATTTCCGATGACTATTTTAACACAAAAAATGAATTCCGTACGATGAAATGGTGGTTAGTAAAAGTTTAGGTCAACCCTAGGCAGAACCGGGTCAATAGGTCAACATGTGGACCAATGGAAAGATGACATGTGCCAATTGGTGATAAGGAAAAAGAGGATTTTTGGTTTATTTTGCGACCTCTGGTCTTCGTTAGGTGTAAAAGTTGTGTGTGGGAACAAGAGGATCAAATTTTATAATGGAGGGGAGCCCAATCGCTGTGAGAGCTTCATATCGTTTGCCGACATAGTGGGCCCTCAAGCCATTATGTGGCTTGCCACCACAAATTGAGTTTTCTCGATATGCCTATCGAGGAATGACAAGTGGACAATGCCTTTTAAGTTTTCATTGCAGGATTAATTGGAGCTCAGTGAGCTATATATTTACCTTGGTGTTTTGAATGAAGGGATGGTCAAATCCCCACCAAAGCCCTATATTATTGCTACAACGGTCGAGTTTTCCACATTGCATGCCCACATTGTTTGAGAAATGAGTCGAACTTGTCTATTTACCAACTCGGTCGGGTAAGCTAAACATTATATGGCTTTCCCTTCTTACGGGCTTATCCCTTATATCGTGGTGGTTTAACACTCAACGGTTAGCCAATGAATTGGGAGGTACGTTCAACGTTCAATACAGCCAAAATGCACAACAAACCAATGACTCGGAAGATTATTTGAACCAACAGCGGACCACATGACCAATTCATTGGTGTTATCCAACAGCTTAGCGCTTTGTATATGATGCAATGAACCCACAAACCTTACAACATGGGGAAAAAACATTGTCGGGTGTGGCCTTAGCCATGGTTTGATGGATAGGCCGAGCCAAATATAAACCATCCATGCTCCTTTCATGACAAACATGTGGGATAAACACCACAGTCAATGCAAAGCGACCACACATTTACTCAAAATAGTCATCAGTTATGTAGGAGCAAGATTTTGATCCCGTGACCTCTCCATTTCAAATGGAACAAGCTCACCAGTGCACCTATATAGGTGGTTGTGATGACGATAAGGGCGATAAGCCCTGTATACAAATTTTGTGGGTAGTATTAGGTTATAAAATCGAAACCGACCCCCTTCATTCTACACACGCACGATTAGTATTTGTTTAAGCTTAGTGGTGGGATTTAATATACTATTTATACTATATTATAAACTTGAAAATTTTTATTGGTGGCTTAGAGAATTAATATAGTTTTGTTACTATATTAAATTCTATAATTTTAGTAAGCCATATTATTTTATAATTGTCGGCTTATTATTTTTAGGCGATAATATATAAAATAATTTTGACTGGGAGTTATTATTACTACCCAATAGGCCCATTGAGTCCCATTTAAACTTGTGAACCATGAAGTTTTGGACCGGAGCACCATAGGGCATCTTGCGAATGTCTGGAAGGCCAATCACATTCCTTAGGATACTTGTGCGCCAAGAAGGTGGAGGACAAACCGATTGATCATCAGTGATCTTTGAAAGGTTGGAGTACTCTATAGACAAGTAAGAGTTCCATTACGTTGTATTGTACAATCAATATTTATACTTACAAATTTTTACTAGTGGAACGGTTCAAATATGAATAATAAGGAACTCTATTTCGAATTCAAATTTGCAAGATATGAACTATCATTATTCAGTTTTACACTTAAACTAACATTCAATTCTACAAGATATGAAAAGAACCCAAACGTTATCTAGAACTATATCCAAAAATACATGAATCAAAAACCAATCCTACAAGATTTGAAACATCAAAAGACCACACAGAAAGGTTCAAAGATAATTTAAAGCATCCAACATTCAAACTAGGCTTCAACTACTGCAGAGATAGATTAAACTCATACCTATTCTTCAAGTTTCTAGTGATCATACTTTACTCAGGCACTATGGTTTGAGTGAAATCACTTGATGTAAAACATCATGCATCAAACAAGATCATGGAGTTGCAAAACCACTAAGCTACCATTCAAGATCTGCAGTGCCAATAGCAATAATGCATTGTAGAGTTACAGAGAAGCATAGATACTCTATCTGGGAAGGTAGCTGAAGCAAGTTAACTTCGAAAACACCACATGGAGAGGCTACAATATCACCAGATCTAACATTCAATTCTATTGATATGAACCAAAGGGCACTCGAACTAAGAGATGTTGGGACTTAAACAAATATCTCAATTCCTACAATGGATGAATAAAGAACAATGGCAACAAGAACATTAAGCATTCAAAATACCACACATTAAGATGGAGAGCACTAAGATTCAAAATTAGCATTGTTACACATGAATGCACGAGGTAAAAGCATTCCAATAATTTCTCAAATAGTAACATCATTCGAATTTTACAATTGTGAAATCATGAGTAGGGTACATCACAAACGATTTGGTGCTACAAAATGAAGTACATTCCCACTACACCACTTCGCTCATCTAAAGATTCAATTGGTACATTTATGACACTCAAAACAAGACACCATGTCTACTAAAATTGCAGTTCTGAGCATTCATACTTCAAACAAACATTCAATATCCCTACAATATCATGAATAAAGAACTGGATGACCCCAATGAAAGATTAAGCATCAAAATACCACAAATGCTAAGCAAAGCATCAAATATGAAACTGCATTCAATAAGTGGACATTTTAAAGCATCACATAATCAAACTAACATCATTCAATTCTACAATATGTGAAACATGTTGTAACGTCTTGCACGTGGTTCACAACTACAAGAATCCGAAGCGTCATATCAAGCACTCAAGAAAACATTTAGTTCTACAAGGTCTAAAACATCAAAAGACCACACGGTAAGTAAAAATAATTCAAAGCATCCAACATTCAAAAAAACATTTTGTTCCACAAGCTCCAAAGCAACAGACCACATAAACATAAAGATCCAATTCTACAAGATCCAACATTCAAACAAACATTCAGTTCCACAAGCTCCAAAGCAACATGAACTCAAAAACAAGATTTAAGGCAATCAAACTAAACACCATTCAATTCTACAAGTTTTAAAGCATGAAACACTCAAACTGACATTCTAACTACAATATATGAATAATAAGGAACTCTATTTCGAATTCAAATTTGCAAGATATGAACTATCATATACTCAAACTAACATTATTCAGTTTTACACTTAAACTAACATTCAATTCTACAAGATATGTAAAGAACCCAAACGTATATCTAGAACTATATCCAAAAATACATGAATTCAAAAACCAATCCTACAAGATTTGAAACATCAAAAGACCACACAGTAAGCAAAGATAATTTAAAGCATCCAACATTCAAACTAGCATTTAATTATGCATGATCTAAAGCATTAAACACTCAAACTAGTTTCATTAAGTTCTTCAAGACCTAATGCATCATACACTCAAGCTAGCATCGTTCAGTTCAACAATATCTAAAACATCATGCACTCAAACAAACATTCAATTCCACAAACTCCGAAACAACACAAACTCGAACAAACATTCAATTGTACAAAATTTAAGGAAATCAAACTAAACACCATTCAGTTCTAAAAATTCTAAAGCATGAAACACTTGAAACTAACATTCAACTACAATATATGAATAAGGAACTTTATCGCGCATCTAACATTCAATTCTACAAGATATGAACCACCAAGCACTCAAACTAAAATTCAGTTCTACACTTAAACAAACATTCAATTCTACAATATATGAATAAAGAACTATAACAAGTGTATATTTAGAACATTAAGCATCAAAATACCACAAAAGTAAGATTTAAAGCATCACATAATTAAACTAACATCATTCAATTCTAAATATGCAAAGATAATTTAAAGCATCATTCAGTTCTACATCAAACTAGATGCATCAAGAAAACATTTAGTTCTAAAGGTCTACGCATAATCTAAAGACATTAAGTAAAAAAAAATTGAAAGCACTCAAACAAACATTTTGTTCTCCAAAGCAACAGACCTAGTAAGTGCATTTAAAGCATCCAACAAAACATTTCAACAATATCTAAAACAACATGCACTAACAAGACTCTGAAGGCAACAAACTCAATTCTACAAGTACTTAAAGCATCTAAACACCATTCAATTCTACAATATATGAATACAAGGAACTCTATTTCAAATTCTAAGCAACTCAAACTAAAATTCAGTTCTACACTTAAATAAACATTCAATTCTACAATATATGAATAAAGAACTCAAGTGTATATTTAAAACTATAACCCAAGAACATGAAGCATCAAAATACCACACAAGTAATATTTAAAGCATGAAATATTCAAACTAGCATTCAATTAATGCAGGTTTTAAAGCAAAGCAATAACATAAGTCAAACTAAAACATCAATTCTACAATATCTGAAACAAAGATGCACACTCAAACAAACATTCAGTTGTACAAGATCAAAAACTAAAGACCATTCACTACAAGTTCTAAAGCATAAACACTAAAATTGATTCTAAAGCATCTATATATATGAATAATAAGGAACTCTATTTCGAATTCAAATTTGCAAGATATGAACTATCATATACTCAAACTAACATTATTCAGTTTTACACTCAAACTAACATTCAATTCTACAAGATATGAATAAAGAACCCAAGCGTATATCTAGAACTATATCCAAAAAAACATGAATTCAAAAACCAATCCTACAAGATTTGAAACATCAAAAGACCACACAGTAAGCAAAGATAATTTAAAGCATCCAACATTCAAACTAGCATTTAATTATGCATGATCTAAAGCATTAAAAAAGACTCACACTAGTAAGTAAGATTTTAAAGACCTAATGCATCAACACTCAAACTAACATTCATTCAGTTCAACAATACAAAGCTAAAACAAAAAAACATGATTACTCAAAATCAAACATTCAATTCTACAAGTTATAAAGCATGAAACACTCGAAACTAACATTCAACTACAATATATGAATAAGGAACTTTATTGTGCATCTAACATTCAATTGTACAAGATATGAACCACCAAGCACATAAACAAACATTCAATTCTACAATATATGAATAAAGAACTCAAGTGTATATTTAGAACTATAACCCAAGAGCATGAAGCATCAAAATACCACAAAAGTAAGATTTAAAGCATCAAATATTCAAACTAACATTCAATTAATGCACGTTTTAAAGCATCACATAATCAAACTAACATCATTCAATTCTACAATATCTGAAACATGATGCACTCAAACAAACATTTAGTTCTACAAACATCTCAATTCTACAATATACTCAATAAAGAACTCAAGTGTATATTCTAGAACTATAACCCAAGAAAAAGCATCAAAAGATCACACAAGTAAGATTTAAAGCCTCAAATTGTTCAAACTAACATTCAATTAATGCACATTTTAAAGCATCACATACTCAAACTAACATCATTAAGTTCTACAAATCTGAAAGCATGATGCACTCAACAAACATTCAAGTAAAGATTCAATTCTAAAGCATATAACATAAACAACTCATGTATAGTTCCACAAACTCCAAAGCAACATGAAGCATCAAAAAACCACACAAGTAAGATTTAAAGCATCAAACTTCAAACTAAAATTCAATTAATGCAAGTTTTAAAGCATCACATACTCAAAACTAACATTCAATTCTACAATATCTGAAGCATGCATGAACTAAAGACAAACATTCAATTCTACAAGATTTAAAGCATCATGAAACACTCAAACTAACATTCTAGTTCTACAATATATGAATAATAAGGAACTCAATTTCGAATTCAAATTTGCAAAATGAACTATCACTCAAACTAACAATTCAGTATTATCAGCATAAACTATTCAAACTAGATATGAATTCAAAAACCAATCCTACAAGATTTGAAACATCAAAAGACCGCACAGTAAGCAAAGATAATTTAAAGCATCCAACATTCAAACTAGCATTTAATTATGTATGATCTAAAGCATTAAACACTCAAACTAGATTCATTAAGTTCCTCAAGACCTAATGCATCATACACTCAAGCTAACATCGTTTAGTTCAACAATATCTAAAACATCATGCACTCAAACAAACATTCAATTCTACAAACTTTAAAGCATCAACACTCGAAACTAACATTCAATTTCTACAATATCTGAACAAAATCTTCTATTTCGAATTAAACATTCAGTTCTACAAGATTCTAAATACACTCAAACTAACATTCAATTCTACAAGATATATACCAATAAAGACACTCAAACTGTATATTTAGAACTATAACCCAAGAACATTAAGCATCAAAATACCACACACGTAAGATTTAAAGCATCAAATATTCAAACTAGCATTCAATTAATGCACATTTTAAAGCATCACATACTCAAACTAACATCATTCAGTTCTACAATATCTAAAACATGATGCACTCAAACAAACATTCAGTTCTGCAAAATCATGAAGCACTCAAACTAACATTCAAATTCTACAAGATATGAATAAGGAACTGAAACAAAATCTCACATTCAATTCTAAAGCATGAAATATTCAAAACTAACATTCAATTAAGTTCTACAACTTAAAGAACATACTCAACTAACATTATTCAGTTTTACACTTAAAATAACATTCAATTCTACAAGATATGAATAAATGAACTCAAGTGTATATTTAGAACTATAACCCAAGAACATGAAGCATCAAAAGACCATTCAAGTAAATATTTAAAGCATCAAAGGACTCAAACTAACATTCAGTAATGAAAAGAAAATTTTAAAGCATCACATAACATCAAACTAACATCATTCAACGATTCTACAAATCTAACATTCAATTCCACAAGATCTGAACACATCAAGTAAGCACAGATAATTCAAAGCTAACATTCAAACTCAGTTTAAACACTTAAACTCAAAAAGTTCTACAAGATAATGAATAAAAGAACACCAAGTTCAACAATATCTAAAACTGCATGCACTCAAAACAAACATTCAATTCCACAAACTACACAAAACTTTAACAAATATTCAATTATACAAGATTTGAATTCAAAAAACATCATTCATATTCTAAAGATTTCTAAACATCAAAAGACCGCACAGTAAGCAAAGATAATTTAAAGCATCCAACATTCAAACTAGCATTTAATTATGCATGATCTAAAGCATTAAACACTCAAACTAGATTCAAAGAACTTCTGCAAGACATGAATGCATCAACACTCAAAACTAACATCAAATGCATTCAAACTAACATTCAATTAATTTTACACTTAAACTAACATTCAATTCTACAAGATTTGAAAGCATGAACACTCAAGTGCATTCATCTACAACTATATCCAAAAAAATTTATGAATCTAACAACCAATTCTACAAGATATCCAAAGCATCAAAAGACCACACATTCAAGTCTACAATATATGTTTAAAGCTTTCAACATTCATATTTAGAACTATAACCCAAGAGCATGAAGCATCAAAATACCACAAAAGTAAGATTTAAAGCATCAAATATTCAAACTAACATTCAATTAATGCACGTTTTAAAGCATCACATAATCAAACTAACATCATTCAATTCTACAATATCTAAAACATGATGCACTCAAACAAACATTCAGTTCTACAAAATCTGAAGCTGCATGCACTCAAACAAACATAAAGTTCTACAATATATGAATAAGGATCTTTATCGTGCATCTAACATTCAATTGTACAAGATATCCAGTTCCATGAACTAAATAAAATTTAAGTGTCTACACTTAAACAAACATTCCAATCCTACAATATATGAACCATTAAAAACTCACAGTGTATATTTAAATCAAACTAAAATATTAACGCATTTTAAACATTCAATTACTACAGCATTCAACTATGCAATAAGGAACTTTGAATTACATCATTCAATTCTTCAAGACCTGAAGCATCAAACTAACAAACTAACAAGATATATTAAATTTACAAGCATTTGAAACACCACGTAACTCTAACAAACATTCAGTTCTACGAGTATTTAAAGCAATTCAAAATAACATCATTCAAGAATCTACAATCAATTCTAAAACATCATAAACTCAAACAATTAAGTTTGACAAGATCCAAAGCAGTGGAAAATCAAATAAACATTTAATTCTACAAGATTTAAGGCAATCAAACTAACATTCACATGAAGCTAAAAAGACCAAAAGTCAACATTGAACTCAAACAAATATTCAAAAGCATTCAATTGAAACACTCAAACTAACATTCAATAAACTAAAATCGATATGAATAAAAAAACATTCAAGCTACAATATCTGAAACACTAAACTAAACTATTTATCCGAAGAACATGACCCATTCATGAAAAATTCAAAATTCCACAAAGACTAAAGCATCAAATTATTCAAACTAAATTCATTTAAAGCATGAAACATTCAAACTAGAATTCACATTATGAAAAATTTAAAGCATCTAACATTCTACATTATCTGAAGATATGAATCATCAAGCATTCAAATTGGATAAAAGATCTAACATCAGTATTGAGTTCTACTATATATGACATCAAACTAGAAATTCAATTTAAAATAAACATTTATCTAGAACAATATTATAAACCAATCTACAATTGATTTGAACCATCAAAAGACCATGACATTAAGCAAAGAAAATTTAAAGCATCAAATATTCAAAGTAGCATTCAATTATGCACATAGATTTGAAACATTATTCAGTTCTTCAATATCTGAAGCATCAATCATTCAAACTAACATCATTCAGATCTACATGCATATCAAGCATTTAGCACGAACATCGAACAATCATTCAGTTCTCAAGATCTACAAGCATCAAAATTCAGTTTTACACTTACATCATTCAAATCTAACAATATATTGCAAGATTTGAAAACATCAATGAACTCGTACAATACATTAAGTTTATGACAAGATCCAAAGCAGCAAAAAATTAAAAAAATTGAATGTATCTACAGCTCTAAAACTCAATCCCAAGAAATGAATTCATAAACATTCATACATCAAATAAACATTTAGTTCTACAATATCTAAACCATCATGCACTAAACAAACATTCAAAAACAAAACGAACTCAAACATGAAATTCAAAAGAATGAAACACTCTAGCTAACATTCAATAAGGAATATGAATAAATTCAAACTCGAGTATATCAAAAGCACGATTTGAAGAACATGAATTCACAATAATGAATTGCTGCATTAACATTCAAAATAACACTCAGTAAAACTAACAGAGAATTTAAAGCATGAAACATTCAAACTAGCTTCAATTATGCACGATTTAAAGCATTCAAAAGACATTCAATTCTGCAAAGATATTGAAAGCATGAGCATTCAAACTAACATTCAATTGATTCTGACTAGATTGAAGCATAAAAAACTATTAAGTATTTATCTAGAAGAATATTCATAAACCATCAAGCATTCAAAACTACATTATTTGACCATTAAAAGACCAATTCTAGAAGATCTAGCAATAAATTTAAAGCATCAAACTATAACAATGACTAGAATTCAATTATGCAAGATTTGAAACATCAATTTCAATTCTTCAAGATCTGAAGCCTAAAACACTTAATCAAACTAACATCAAAGATATCTGAAACTGATGCACTCAAACATCTGAAGCAACAAAAGCTACATGCACTCAATTAAAACATTCAGTTCTACGAGAAAATATGAATAATAAGCAATCGAAATATTTTCATTTAGATCTTCAATTATTCATTTGAAACATCAACTAAATTCAAAACAAACATAATTCAGTTCTACAAGATTTGAAACAGCAACACAAAATCAAAACAAGATCATTTCATGTTCTTGAAAGATTTAAGGCAATCAAAATAACATCATTCAATTCGATAAGATTCAAAAAAATCAAATAAACATTTAGTTCAACAAGATATAAAACATCATCAAAACAAACATTTAGTTATACAAGATTTGAGGCATCAAACACTCAAACTAGCATTCAATCATATATTACAATTCCGAAGCATTGAACTTCAATCCATTGATTTCACATAAGACATGAAATCATAAACTCAAACAATAATTCACTGCTACAAGATCCAAAGTAGCACAAAATCAAATAAACATTTAGTTCTATAAGTATTTAAAGCAATCAAAATAACATCATTCAGTTCGACAAGATCTGAAAAATAACAATTCAATTTAGTTCAACATGATCTAGAAAAATCAAATGAAATTGTAGTTCTACAAGATTTAAGGCAATCAAACTAGCATTCAATTATGCACGATTTGAAGCATCAAACACTCAAACTAGCATCATTTAGATTTACAATATCCGAAGCAATCACGAACTGTGTAAAAATATTTAGTTCAACGAATCATGAAGCAATCAAAATACCATCATTCAATCTACAATATTTGAAAGCATCAAAATTCAAACTAATTCAGTTAATACAAGTTCCAAAGCAACACATAATCAAACTAACATCAATGAATTCTACAAGATCTAAAGCGCAAATCTAGAACATCATAAACTCAAACAATACATTCAATTCTACAACATCCAAACCATTCAAATAAACATTTAGTTCTACAAGATTTAAAGACAATCAAACACATCATAAACTCAAACATTCAATTCTGTACAAGATCTGAAGTAGCACAAAATTCAAACTAACATTGAACTACAAGATATGAATAAAAATCTCTACCGTACATCTAGAAGTATATCCCCAAAACATGAAGTTAAAAACATAATCTCAAACATAAGAAAACATGCACTAACAAAGATCTTTGTTGCAACATTCAACTTTTTAGCGGTAATCTAAACTTCACTTTTACTAATTCATTAAACATAAAGATTGAAGCATGCTAACATATTACAATCTACAAATTCTGCTAGAAGCATTTTACACATGTCTAACAGATATATAATAGAAAGGAAAGACTTTTTACTAACATTGCAATACTAAGATTTAAGGCAACCAACCTAACATCATTCAGTTCTATCACAAGATCATGAAAAATCAAACACTCAAACAATAATTCAATTCTACAAGATCCAAAGCAGCAAGAAAATCACATAAACATTGAACTGAATCATAAACATCATAAACTCAGCATTAATTTAGTTCTACAAGATCCAAAGAAGCATTCAAAATCAAATAAATATTGAAACAGATTCAAAAACAACATAAACATTATACACTTAAACTAACATTCAATACTAGATATGAATAAAAAACTTAAGCATATATCTAGAACTATATCCCAAGAACATGAATTCATAAACATTCAACATTCAAAAGAAAACATCCCTAACAAAATGAAAATTTAAAGCACCTTCATTCAAACTAGCATTCAATATTCACTTTTGAAGCATAACATTTTAATTTGATGCTAAGATATGTAACAATCACAGCATTGCTAAAAGAGTTTACACATGTCTCACATTTAATACTAGATCTGAATAAAAAACTCAAGTGTTTATCTAGAACAATTCCGAATCCTACAAGATTTAAACCATCAAACTAACATCATTCAGTTTAACCAAAGATTTAAAGCATCAAACATTCGAACTAGCATTCAATTATGCAAGATATGAATTAGGAACCCTCATACATCTAGAAGTATATCCTTCAAAATCATGAAGTCAACAAATTGCTACAAACTAACATCATGTCTGATCAGATAATATAAAGAAAGGACAAACTTTTTAAACATTCTGATACAAGATTTAAAGCAATCAAACTAACATCATTCAGTTCTACAATATTTGAAACATCAAACACTCGAACAAACATTGAATCGCAAGATATGAAGCATTAGGACACTCAAACCATACATTCAGAAGTATATCCCCAAAATTCATGAAGTCAAACTAACATTGTTAGAAGAGTTATACGCATGTCTGACAGATATATAACATAGAAAGGAAAGAATTTTTATGATTCTGATACAAGATTTAAGGAAATCAAACTAACATCATTCAGTTCGACCCAATTCTGAAGAATCAAATACTTGAACTAACATTGAACCACAAGATATGAATTAAGAACTCTACCATACATCTAGAAGTATATCCCCAAAACATTAAGTCGACAACTTGGTACAAGAGTTTACACATGTCCAACAGATATATAATAGAAAGGAAAGACTTTTTATGATTCTGCTACAAGATTTAAGGCAATAAAACTAACATCATTCAGTTCGACAAAATCTGAAGAATCAAACACTCGAACTAACATTGAACCGCAAGATATGAATTAAGAACTCTATCGTACATCTATAAATATATCCCCAAAACATGAAGTCAAAAATTTGCTACACGTTCTTTTTAGTAGTAATAAATCTTCACTTTTACTAAATTGTAATATTGATGCTAATGTATTACAATCAAAAATTTCTAGAAGAGTTTACGCATGTCTCACAGATATATAATAGAAAGGAAAGAGTTTTTATGATTTTGCTACAAGCTTTAAGGAAATCAAACTAAAATCATTCAGCTCGACAAGATCTGAAGAATCAAACAGTTGAAACTAACATTGAACTGCAAGATATGAATAAGGAACTCTATCGTACATCTATAAATATATCCCTAAAACATGAAGTCAACAACTTGCTAGAAGAGTTTACGCATGTCTGACAGATATATAATAGAAAGGAAAAACTTTTTATGATTCTGCTACAAGATTTAAGGCAATCAAACTAAATTCATTCAGTTCGACAAGATCCGAAGAATCAAACACTCGAACTAACATTGAACCGCAAGATATGAATTAGGAATTCTACCATACATCTAGAGTATATCCCCAAAACATGAAATCAACAACTTGCTAGAAGAGTTTACGCATGTTTGATAGATATATAATATAAAGGAAAGACTTTTTATGATTCTGCTACAAGATTTAAGGAAATCAAACTAAAATCATTCAGCTCGACAAGATCTGAAGAATCAAACAGTTGAAACTAACATTGAACTGCAAGATATGAATAAGGAACTCTACCGTACATCTAGAAGTATATCCCCAAAACATGAAGTCAACAACATAATCTCAGATAAGAAAACATCCCTAACAAAATGTGTGTTGAGCGTTCTTTTTAGTAGTAATAATAAATCTTCACTTTTACTAAATTTTAATATTGATGTTAATGTATTAGAATCACAAATTGCTAGAAGACATAATTATAATACAAAGGAAATACTTTTTATGATTTTGCTAGTCTTTTGATGCTTATAAATTAATTGTTAACAAATTGTTAGTAAAACAATTAATAATTAAAAGACTCTAATTAGTAATTCTAGCAGATGCTTAGACAAGCAATCAATTATGAGAAAATAAATGCAGAAAATCTTGTTACAAAAGAGAACTGTGTGAATGGTTGGAAATAAGGAAAAACAAAGAAATCTGCAGATACTCTTTACAAAAAAATGCTCTATGTGTTGCTCTACGTGTTGACCATAAGGAAGAATAAGAAACAAGATAACCATCAATTTTAACTGTGCTCAACAAAATCTCAACCTTTACAATATTTAATTTTAATCCCTAAAATAATCAAAAGACCCTATGTTTTCATTTGAAAAATAAATGTTCAGCGGTTAGCTAGACCATATGTATTAATTTGAAAGGCATGATTAAAATTGGTAATTAAAAGAAAAGGAAAATGATCTCCTTAAATCTTTAACTCATAAGAAATCTAACTCTGCACAACAAGCGAGCATGTCTAATACCTGTACAAGACTTAACCCAGCCACCTCCTTCAATAGGATGCACATGAAAGGATTCACAATCAAGTGTCTCACTGAACCTTAACATAAAACAAATGACTCACAATATAAAATTATATTCTCATGCCCTAAGAAAATTCAAGAAAATTTAAGCACTATTTAATATCTAATAAATATTAGACTGCATAGTTATACTCAGCTCAAATCATAAGAATTACGCACATAACGTTTACTCTATTAACATACATTAGTGAATATTTAACCCTAACCGAAGTTGAGTAACCCCTAACCCTAGAAACCAATGAATGACTACCACAATCTTAAATTTTATCCTCAAATCCCAAGCAAAATTTGGAAAATCTACGCCTTACGCATATATAAACAAGATATGCTGCACAGATCATATCTTAGATTGCAAAATTAAACCCAGAGCATATCATAATCCCTACACAGATCAGTAATAAATCATGGAATGAAAATTATAAATATTACCGTACTCACATAGAAAAATTCAAATGCAAATTATGAAATGCAAATTGTAGACATTTAATGTGTATCAGGAAACAACAAGAATATTTAACCCTTAAGTTTTGAAACCTTCTAGCTACAAATCTCAGCTGCATCTTAAAAGTGAAAATGACTTCCAAAATATGCGCATCTACTTCAATATCAATATAATATCGCATCTACATTCAAAATTTTGACTACTACTTACGAAAAATTAAAGAAAAATAGAAGGTTGTTCCAAAAGTAGAATTATACTCTGCAAGATTAAGGATAATTTTTAATGTCTAGCGAATAACAGAGCACCATAAAACAGAGAAAATAATAATTTTCTGCATGTGCCATGTGCAAGGACTCACCATCTCATTGGGCTCGGGAATTGAACAAACGAATAATCTTGTGAAACTCTAACCCTCTTTGCTATGTTTGACAGATAAAAACATTTATGCTTACCCTGATATTCTAATCCAAAGTGTTTATCTTGAAACTCTCTTTACAAATTTCTAGTGTTTTCAAACTAATAAAATGCATTTACAGTAGTTTAAATAAGATTGCTTTCTATAACCCTCTCAAAACTACTATCTAATATCCCATGTCAAAGAACAATGTTGAACACATCACATTGACAAGATCCTGCAAATCTAGATTAAACAAAATGAGCAGCAGTCGAAAACTTGATCCCATGAATTTATGTGGAAAACACAATAAGAATGGTAATTACAAAGAGAAAAATATTTCTCTAAATCTGTTAATTTCTAGCCATGCAACATAATCGAGCATATGTGATAATTGTATAGGGCTTAGCCCCACCACCATATGTGATATTTTTTCTAACCTTGCACTATCAAAATATAAGAAAAAATTGTAAAATTAAACCCTACGCGCATTAAAATTGGTTTTGCACATAGAAACGATACTTTTACAGTAACTAATGTGGTGACATACCATTTTTAAATCGTGGAAGTAAAACTACAAACATTTACTCTATTAGCACATAGAAGCAATACTTTTATAGTAACTGATGTGTTGAAACTTGACCCCCAATTGCAAATCATACTTACAACTTAAGTATAAAATGAATTTAAACTTTATTCATATCGAGATTGATAAAAATCAAGAAGGTTGTTTTGAAATGGTCTAATCCTACTCTTCGAATCAGAGAGAAATTGTAATGTTCAGCAGTTGCCAGGGCACAATAAAAGTTAGTTACTGAACATTTTTTAACTTTTTAAATCGTGGAAGGAAAACTACAAACATTTACTCTATTAGCACATATAAGAAATACTTTTACAGTAACTGATGTGTTGAAACTTGACCCCCAATTGCAAATCTTTACACCGCTAATAGCAAATCATACCTACAACTTAAGTAGAAAATGAGTTTAAACTTTATTCATATCCAGATTGATAAAAATCGGGAAGGCTGTTTTGAAATGGCCTAATCCTACTCTGTGAATCAGAGTAGAAATTGTAATGTTCAGCAGTTGCCAGGGCACGATAAAAGTTAGTTACTAAACACTTTTAACTTTACAAGCATGTGTGCCACACCAGCAACAAAGATTCACATTCAGATACCAGCTGGAATATAACAATCATATCGCTAACCATATTAGAAATATCAATCTAAGCCATTAGCAAATATAAGACAAAAACACCTAAACCCTTATCAGAAAAATCAATCTAAGCCATTAACAAATATAAGACAAAAACACCTAAACCCTTATCATAAAAATCAATCTAAGCCATTAGCAAATATAAGACAAAAACACCTAAACCCTTACTGTCTGCAATATTAAACCCTGTGAAAAAATTCCAACTCTGCTTGGATAATAATAAATCAACAACGGTCTGTATTAACACACATGAGTGATTATGTAAAAATATAGTAATGAAGAACAGTAGAATTTTTCAGAAGGGATAGTAATGACGAACAGTAGAAGTTTACAAAAGGGCCTGCTCTGAGAATGCCTGCTCTGAGAATCTAAGCCCTACGCAAACATATATATATATATATATATATATAGTAATCCTTGGATTGCAAACTTAAACCCAAAGCATGTATCATAAGCCCTGCGCAGATCACTTATAAAACATGAAATGAAAATTATAAACATTTACTCTACTCTGTACTCACACACATCAACAAATATTCAACATTGACGGAAGTGTTGAAACCTTAAAGCTACGCAAATATATATAGTAATCCTTGGATTGTAAACTTAAACCAAAAGCATATATCATAAGCCCTGCACGAATCACTTATAAAACATGAAATGGAAATTATAAACATTTACTTTGTACTCACACACATCAGCAAATATTCAACATTGACGGAAGTGTTGAAACCTTAAAGCTACAAACCTTTAAGATAATTATTAAATTATTGACACACATTAGCGAATATTTAACCCTACCATAAGAGGTTTCAACACTACAAATCTCGCCTGCAACATAAGGATCGATATACCTAGAAAAAAGAAAGAAAATCAGAAGAAGGTTGTTCCAAAATCAATTATACCCTGCAAAATTAAGTAGTAGTTCTTATGTCTAGTGATTAGAAGGGATCAATAAAAGTTCATAATTGAAAAACACGGCACATGCACATATTTTTCAGCGTGTAAATACACCTGTGCAAGGATTCACCATCTCTCACTGCACCCTTCCATAGAACAAATGAATAAAATCATAAACTGTTAACCCCCAAAATCCCCAACAAATAAATGAAAAATCAATCTGAATGCTACCAAAATATAAGAAAATTTATCTAAACCTGTCAAACATTTACTCTGTTTGACGATAAAACATTTATATAAGAATAGAGTAACGATAAACACGAGAAAATACAATGTGCATATGTTGTTATTCTAATCCAATGTAAGAGTGTTAGCTTGACCACTGTGCAAAATATAAGAATCATCTTAACTCTAGACAGTAAAATTACACCATGTGCATTGAATTAGTCTTTCACAGACAATCTATGGATCGTGCAAGGCAACCTGCAAACATTTACACTATTTAGCACATATAAGAAACTATTTTACAGAAATTGTTTAGTGTTGAAACCATCAACTACAAATCTCACCTATAATTAAAGGAGAAAATTACTTCAAATTTTACGCATATAATCCTGCTCTACGAAATTAAAGAGAAAAACCTAATGATCAGTAGTCGACAGGGCACGATAAAATTTGGTTAGAAAAACAAACACCTGAACCCTTATTGTCTGCAAATATAAAACCCAATGAAAAACATCTAATGATCTATTCTGGTCCGTATTAGCACACGTAAATGATTAAAAAATCAATGTGAATGCTATGAAAATATAAAAAACATTTATATAAGAAGAGAGTAAGGAAACTACCAAAAAATACAATGTGCTTACCATTATATTCTAATCCAATGTAAGAGTGTTAGCAATGTGCAAGGAATCCCTAGCGTTTGCTAACACTGAGTACACACAAATCCAAGCACTATGCAAAATATAAGAAAGCATCTCAACTCTAGACTGTAAAATAAAACCCTGTGCAATTAGTCCTTCATAGACCACCTATGGATCATACAAGGCAAACTGTAAATATTTAGTCCATAAAAATACAATGTTCTTACCCTGATATTCTAATCAAATGTAAGAGTGTTAGCGCTGTGCAAGGAATCACTATCATTTTCTAACAATGAGTACACACAAATCCAAGCACTATGCAAAATATAAGAAAGCATTCAAGACTATAAAATTGAACCCTGTGCATTAAATTAGTCTTTCATAGACCACCTATGGATCATGCACGGAAAAATGCAAATATTTAATCCATACGCAAATATAAGCAACTATGTTAAAGTAAACAAGGTAGTCAAAACTTAAACCCTGCAATAAAAACTAAACCCTTGCTATATTTAGTTTTGAGCATTGAAATAAACAAAATAGAACAACCACCCATTTGACCATAAATTGCATGCCTAATCTTGATTGGTCAAAAACTAGATCCCATGAATTTATGTGAAAAGCACAGTAAAACATGAAACAAGCTCTAAAGCATGAAACACTCAAACTAACATTCAGTTCGATAAGATCTAAAGCAGTCAAACTAACCATTAAACAACAAGATATGAATAAGAAATTTTACCGTACATCTAACATTCATTTCTGTAAGATATGAACCATCAAGCACTCAAAACTAAACATTATTCGGTTCTACACTTAAACTAACATTCAATACTATATATGAATAAAGAACTAAAATGTAAAATATGTCCCAGTTTTGAGCATGAATTCAAATAAACAATCCTACATAGATTTGACAACAGCATCCATTAAAACAGACCACATTTGAGTAAGCCATAAGAAAATTTAAAACTATATCGCCACGAACATGAATTCATAAACCAATCCTACAAGATTTTGAAGTCATAAAACTAGACCACACAGTAAACAACACGATATGAATAAGGAAATTGTACCGTACATCTAACATTCATTTCTGTAAGATATGAACCATCAAGCACTCAAAACAAAACATTATTCAGTTCTACCACTTAAACTAACATTCAATACTATATATGAATAAAGAACTAAAATGTAAAATATGTTTAGTTTTGAGCATTGAAATAAACAAAATAGAATTCATAAATTGCATGCCTAATCTTGATTTGAAGCAAAAAAAGATCCACATGAATTTATGTAAAAGCACAGTAAAACATGAAACAAGCTCGACGAAGCATGAATTCACTCAAACTAATCATTCAAGTTTTGAAAGCATCTAAAATAGTCAAACTAACCATTAAACAACAAGATATGAATAAGAAATTGTACCGTACATCTAACATTCATTTCTGTAAGATATGAACCATCAAGCACTCAAAACTAAACATTATTCGGTTCTACACTTAAACTAACATTCAATACTATATATGAATAAAGAACTAAAATGTAAACTATATCCCACAAACATGAATTCATAAACAATCCTACAAGATTTGAAGCATCAACAGACCACAGAGTAAGCAAAGAAAATTTAAAACTATATCCCACGAACATGAATTCATAAACCAATCCTACAAGTTTTGAAGCATAAAAAGACCACACAGTAAACAACAAGATATGAATAAGAAATTGTACCGTACATCTAACATTCATTTCTGTAAGATATGAACCATCAAGCACTCAAAACTAAACATTATTCAGTTCTACACTTAAACTAACATTCAATACTATATATGAATAAAGAACTAAAATGTAAACTATATCCCACAAACATGAATTCATAAACAATCCTACAAGATTTGAAGCATCAACAGACCACAGAGTAAACAAAGAAAATTTAAAACTATATCCCACGAACATGAATTCATAAACCAATCCTACAATATTTGAAGCATAAAAAGACCACACAGTAAGCAAAGAAAATTTAAAGCACTCAAAACTAAACATTATTCAATTCTACACTTAAACTAACATTCAATACCAGATATGAATAAATAACTATACCATACATCTAACATTCAATTCTGTAAGATATGAACCATCAAGCACTCAAAACAAAACATTATTCGGTTCTACACTTAAAATAACATTCACTACTATATATGAATAAAGAACTCAAGTGTAAACTATATCCCATGAACATGAATTCATAAACAATCCTACAAGATTTGAAGCATCAAAAGACCACAGAGTAAACAAAGAAAATTTAAAACTATATCCCACGAACATGAATTCATAAACCAATCCTACAATATTTGAAGCATAAAAAGACCACACAGTAAGCAAAGAAAATTTAAAGCATCAATTCTGCAAGATATGAAAATTTAAAGCACTCAAAACTAAACATTATTTAGTTCTACACTTAAACTAACATTCAATACCAGATATGAATAAAGAACTATACCATACATCTAACATTCAATTCTGTAAGATATGAACCATCAAGCACTTAAAACAAAACATTATTCGGTTCTACACTTAAAATAACATTCACTACTATATATGAATAAAGAACTCAAGTGTAAACTATATCCCATGAACATGAATTCATAAACAATCCTACAAGATTTGAAGCATCAAAAGACCACACAGTAAGCAAAGAAAATTTAAAACTATATCCCACGAACATGAACTCATAAACCAATCCTACAAGATTTGAAGCATCAAAAGATCACACAGTAAGCAAAGAAAATTTAAAGCATCAATTCTGCAAGATATGAAAATTTAAAGCACTCAAAACTAAACATTATTTAGTTCTACACTTAAACTAACATTCAATACTAGATATGAATAAAGAACTCAACTTTATATCTAGAACTATATCCCACAAACATGAATTCATAAACCAATCCAACAAGATTTGAAGCATCAAAAGCCCATGCAATAAGAAAAGAAAATTTAAAGCATCAAACATTCAAACTAGCATTCAATTATGCATGATTTGAAGCATCAAACCCTCAAACATTCATTTCTACAAGATCTAAAGCAATCAAAATAATATCATTCAGATCTACAATATTCGAAACATCAAAAACTCAAACAAACATTCAGTTGTACAAGATCCAAAGCAGTACAAAATCAAATAAATATTCAATTCTACAAGATTTATGGAAATCAAACTCACACCATAAACTAAAACAAACATTTCACTTCTACAAGATCCAAAGACGCACAAAATCAAATAAACATTCAGTTCTACAAGATTTAAGGAAATCAAACTAACACCATTCAGTTCTACATGAATTCATAAACCAATCCTACAAGATTTGAAGCATCAAAAGACCACACTATAAGCAAAGAAAATTTAAAACATCAATTCTGCAAGATATGAACCATCAAGCACTCAAAACTAAACATTATTCACTTCTACACTTAAACTAACATTCAATACTAGATATGAATAAAGAACTCAACTGTATATCTAGAACTATATCCCCCGAATTCATAAACCAATCCTACAAGATTTGAAGCATCAAAAGACCACACAGTAAGCAAAGAAAATTTAAAGCATCAATTCTGCAAGACATGAACCATTAAGCACTCATAACTAAACATTCAGTTCTACAAGATTTAAGGCAATCAAACTAACACCATTCAGTTCTACATGAATTCATAAACCAATCCTACAAGATTTGAAGCATCAAAAGACCACACTATAAGCAAAGAAAATTTAAAGCATCAATTCTGCAAGATATGAACCATCAAGCACTCAAAACTAAACATTATTCACTTCTACACTTAAACTAACATTCAATACTAGATATGAATAAAGAACTCAACTGTATATCTAGAACTATATCCCCCGAATTCATAAACCAATCCTACAAGATTTGAAGCATCAAAAGACCACACAATAAGCAAAGAAAATGTAAAACATCAATTCTGCAAGACATGAACCATCAAGCACTCAAAACTAAACATTATTCACTTCTACACTTAAACTAACATTCAATACTAGATACGAATAAAGAACTCAACTGTATATCTAGAACTATATCCCACGAACATGAATTCATAAACCAATCCAATAAGATTTAAAGCTTCAAAAGACCATGCAGTAAGAAAAGAAAATTCAAAGCATCAAACATTCAAACTAGCATTCAATTACGCATGATTTGAAGCATCAAACACTCAAACATTCATTTCTACGAGATCTAAAGCAATCAAAATAATATCATTCAGATCTGCAATATTTGAAACATCATAAACTCAAAAAAACATTCAGTTCTACAAGATCCAAAGCAACAAAAAATCAAATAAATATTCAATTCTACAAGATTACTAACACCGTAAACTAAAACAAAAATTCAGTTCTACAAGATCCAAAGCAGCACAAAATCAAATAAACATTCAGTTCTACAAGATTTAAGGCAATCAAACTAACACCATTCAGTTCTACAAGCTCTAAAAACTTGAAACACTCAAACTAAAATTTAGTTCGACAAGATATGAATAAAGAAATCTACCGTACATCTAGAACTATATCCCCAAAAACATGAATTCAACAACATAATCTTAAATAAGAAAACATCCCTAACAAAATGTTTTTGTTGCATGTTCTTTTTAGTAGTAGTAATAGATCTTCACTCTTACTAAATTGTAATGTTGACGATAATGTATTACAATCACTAATAGCTAGAAGAGCTTACGCATGTATGACAAATTAATAATAGAAACGAAAAGAGTTTTTATGATATTGACAGAAAAGTAATGGTTGACAAATTGTTAGAAAATCAATTAATTAATAGACTCTACTTGCTAGAAGAGTCTAGCAGATGTAGTTAAAATAATAGAAAGGTTTTTAATGATGCTTAAACAATAAGAACTGTGTGAAGGGTTGGAAATAAGGAAAAACAAAGAAATCTGTAGATCCTCGTACAAAAAATAGCTCTACGTGTTGTTCTACGTGTTGACCATAAGGAAGAACAAGAAACAAGATAACCATCAATTGTAACTATGCTCAAAAAAATCTCAACCTTTACAATATTTAATTTTAATCTCTAAACTAATCAAAAGACACAGTCCAACCATTTGTCAGACCCTATGTTTTCGTTTGAAAATTAAATGTTCAACAATTAGCTAGATCCTATGTATTAATTTGAAAGGCATGATAAAAGTTGGCAATTAAAAGAGAAGGAAAATGATCTCCTTAAATTTGCACAACAAGCGAGCATGTCTAATACCTGTACAAGACCTTCAATAGCATTTCACCATCAAGTGTCTCATTGAACCCTGACACAAAACAAATGACTCACACTATTAATTATATTCTCAAGAACTAAGAAAATTCATGAAAATTTAAGCCCTATTTAAGCCCTCAGCAATTTGAAAGGCATGATAAAAGTTGGCAATTAAAAGAGAAGGAAAATGATCTCCTTAAATATTCACAACAAGCGAGCATGTCTAATACATGTACAAGACTTGACCTAGGGAGCTCCTTAAATAGCATTCACCATGTCAAGAGTCTCATTGAACCTTGAAAAAAAACAAATGACTCACAATATTAAATTATATTCTCAAGCACTAAGCAAATTTAAGAAAATTTAAGCCCTGTTTAAGCCCTCAGCACATATCATAAGACTTGTGCTGAATATTGAACCCTAACTGAAGTTAAGTAACCCCTAACCCTGGAAAAGAACGAATGACTGCCATAATCTTAAATTGTAATCTCAAACCCCAAGCAAAACTTAGGATATATAATTCTTAGATTGCAAAATTAAGCCCGGATCATATCATAAGCCCTGCACAAATTAGTTATAAATAATGGAATGCCAATTATAAACATTTACTCTCCCACAGATCAGCGAATATTCAACCTTAGCTGAAGTTTCGAAACCTTCAAACTACAAACTTTCAAGACACTTAAGTTTTGGATCCTTCTAGCTACAAATCTCAGCTGAACTTAAAGTGAAAATGACTTCAAAAATTTACGCATCTACTTCAAGATCAATATAATATCTCAGCTACAACTTAACGTGAAAAATGCCTTCAAAATTTTGACAACTACTTAAGAAAAATTAAAGAAAATAAGTAGAAGGTTGTTCTAAAGCAGAATTATACTTGGGCAAGATTAAGGATAATTTTTAATGTGCAGTGATTAACAGGGCACGATAAAACTTTCAAGACACTTAATTTTTGGATCCTTCTAGCTACAAATCTCAGCTGAACTTAAAGTGAAAATGACTTCAAAAATTTACGCATCTACTCTAAGATCAATATAATATCTTAGCTACAACTTAAAAGTGAAAAATGCCTTTAAAATTTTCACAACTACTTAAGAAAAATTAAAGAATATCAGTAGAAGGTTGTTCTAAAGTAGAATTATACTTGTGCAAGATTAAGGATAATTTTTAATGTGCAGTGATTAATAGGGCACGATAAAATAGAGCAAATAATAATTTATGCATGTGCCATGTGCAAGGACTCACCATCTCACTGGCATAGAACAAACGAATGTCTCCATCATAAAGTGTAATGCTCAAATATATGAAAAATATTCTGAATAATATCATATCATATAAACCTATGAAACTATTACCTTCTTTACTATGCTCGACTGATATTCTAATCCAACTTTGAAGCTCTAATGCTCTTTACGAATTTCTAGTGTGTTCAAACTACTAAAATTCATTTACAGCAGTTTAAATAAGATTGATTTGTATAACCCTCTCAAAACTTATATCCTATGTAGAAAAAAAATAACAGCCCCAACCGCTATAAAATTTACCCATATGGAAAAAGTAAGCAAGGCAGACAAAACATAAACTAAACCCTTGTTATATTTAGTTTTGAACAATGAAATAAATAAAACAAAACTATAAAAAAACCACCCTTTTGACTATAAATTGCATGCCTAAACTGAGAACAATATCAAACACATCTTATTAACAAGAGCCTGCAAATCTTGATTAAACAAAATGAGCAGAAATCGAAAACTTGATCCCATGAATTTATGTAAAAAGCACAATAAAAATGGTAATTAGAGAGAGAAAAATATTTCTCTGGATCTATTAAGTTCTAGTAATCAAACCCTGCAACAAAATCGAGCATATGTGATCAAACCTTGCACTGATATTTTTTCTAACCTTGCACTGTCAAAATATAAGAAAAAATTTGACTGTAAAATTAAACCCTGCGCATTAAATTGGTTTTGCACATACCATTTATAAACACAAACTACAAACTGATGTGTTGAAACCCCCAATTGCAAATGGCACCTACAACTTAAGTAGAAAATGAATTTAAAATTTATTCATATCGAGATTGATAATAATCAAGAAGGTTGTTTCGAAACAGACAGATATTGTAATGTTCAGCAGTTGCTTATGGCATGATAAAAGTTAATTACTGAAAACAAAGGCCAATAAATTTTTCACCCTATAAGCATGTGTACCACAGCAACTGCAAGGATTCACATTCAGATACCAGCGGGAATATAACAATTGTATCACTAACCATGTTAGAAAAATCAATCTAAGCCATTAGCAAATATAAAACTAAAACACCTAAACCCTTTCTATCTGCAATATTAAACCCTGTGAAAAGCTTCTAACTCTGCTTGGATACTTAATAAATCAACAATGGTTTTTATTAACACACATAAGTGATTATGTAAGAACATACTAACAAATAACAGCAGAAGTTTCTAAAAGTGCCTGCTCTGAGAATCTAAGCCCTACGCAAATATGTAAGTATATTTGTAATAATCCTTAGATTGCAAATTTAAACAAAAATCATATCATAAGCCCTACATAGATCACTTATAAATCATGAAATGCAAATTATAAACATTTACGTTGTACTCACACACATCAACGAATATTCAACATTGACGGAAGTGTTGAAACCTTAAAGCTACAAACCTTCAAGATAATTAATAAATTATTGACACTCATTAGTGAATATTTAACCTTATCATAAGAGTTTTCAAAACAACAAATCTCACTTGCAACATAAGGATGGATATACCCAGAAAAAATAAAGAAAATCATAATAAGGTTGTTTCAAAATCAATTATAACCTGCAAAATTAAGTAGCATAAATTGTAAATGCTCTGAGAATCTAAGCCCTCTGTAAATATATAAATATATTTGTAATAGTTCTTATATTGCAAAATTAAACCCAAAGCATATCATAAGCCCTGCACAGATCACTTATAAAACCTGAAATACAAATTATAAAAATTTACTCTGTACTCACACACATCAGCGAATATTCAACATTGACGGCATTAGCAAATGTAACCTTAAAGCTACAAACCTTCAAGATAAATGATAAATTATTGACACACATTAGCAAATATTTAACCCTACTATAAGAGGTTTCAAAACTACAAATCTCACCTACAACATAAGGATGGATATACCCAGAAAAAAGAATGAAAATCAAAAGAAGGATGTTCCAAATTCAATTATACCCTGCAAAATTTAGTATAAATTGTAAATGCTCTGAGAATCTAAGCCCTCTGCAAATATATAAATATATTTATAATAATTCTTAGATTGCAAAACTTATATCCAAAGCATAAGCCCTGCACAGATCACTTATAAAACATGAAATGCTAACTATAAAAATTTACTCTATACTCACACACATTAGCAAATATTCAACATTGATGGGAGTGTTGAAACCTTAAAGCTACAAACCTTCAAGATAAATGATAAATTATTGAAACACATTAGCGAATATTTAACCTAGAAAAAAAATCAGAAGAAGGTTGTTCCAAAATCAATTATACCCTGCAAAATTAAATAGTAGTTCTTATGTCCAGCGATTAGTAGGGCTCAATAGAACTTGGTAATTGAAAAACAGGGCACGTGCACATAGTTTTCTGCACAGACAATCTATGAATCATGCAAGGCAACCTGCAAACATTTACTCTATTAGCACATTTTCACAGTAATTGTTCAGTGTTGAAACCTACAACAAATCTCACCTACAACTTGAGGAGAAAATTACTTCAAATTTTACGCATATAATCCTGCCCTACAAAATTAAAGAGAAAACCTAATGTTTTGTAGTCGACATGACACAATAATAGTTGGTTACAAATAAAGCACCCAAACCCTTACTTTCTGCAAATATTAAACCCAGTGAAAAACATCTAACGATCCAGTCTGGTCTGTATTAGCACACGTAAACAATTAAATAATCAATGAGAATGCTACGAAAATATGAAAACCATTTATATAAGAAGAGAGTAAGAAAAATACCAAAAAAATACAATGTGCTTACCCTGATATTCCAATTCAATGTAAGAGTGTTAGCCCCACCACTGTGCAAGGAATCACTATCGTTTGCTAACCCTAAGTATACACAAATCCAAGCACTATGCAAAATATAAGAAAGCATCTTAACTTTAGACTGTAAAATTAAACCCTGCGCATTAAATTAGTCCTTCACAAACCACCTATGGATCGTGCAAAGCAAACTGCAAATATTTACTCCATTAGCACATATAAGCAACTATTTTAAAGTAAACAAGGCAGTCAAAACTTAAACCCTGCAATAAAAACTAAATAGACCATAAAATCAAACCATGCGCATTAAATTAGTCCTTCATAGACCACCTATGGATCATGCAAAGCAAACTACAAATATTTACTCCATTAGCACATATAAGAAACTATCTTTAAGTAAACAAGGCAATCAAAACTTAAACCTTGCAATAAAAACTAAACCCTTGTTATATTTAGTTTTGAACGTTGAAATAAATAAAACAGAACCATAAAACAAAAACTCGTTTGACTATAAATTGCATGCCTAAACTAAGAACAATATCGAACACATCACAATAACAAGAGCCTACAAATCTTGATTAAACAAAAATGTGCAGCGGTCGAAAGCTGGATCCCATGAATTTATGTTAAAAGCACAATAAAAATTGGTAGTTGGAGAGACAAAAATATCTCTAAATCTATGAAATTATAATAATCAAACCCTGCACCAGAAATCGAGCATATGTGATAGTTGTACAGGGCTTAGCCCCACCACTATCGTTTGCTAACCCTGCATTATGCAAAATATAAGAAAAAATCTGACTGTAAAACAAAATCCTGCGCAATGAATTTGTCTTGCACTAACCGTTTATAAATCATGCAAGCTGGTAAACTATAACAATTTACTCTATTAGCACATATAAGCAATAATTTTACAGTAACTGATGTGTTGAAACCCCAATTGCAGAAAATGACTTTAAAATTTATTCATAGAGATTGACAAAAATCAGAAGAAGGATGTTTCAAAATGTCCTAATCCTACTCTACGAATCAAAGAGAAAATGTAATGCTCAACAATCGACACGACACAATAAAAATTAGTTACTGAAAACAAAGGCTTAACTACTTTTTCACTCTGCAAGTATGTGTACAACACCAGCTGCAAGGATTCACATTCTGATACCAGCTGGAATATAACAATTGTATAACTAACCTAGGACATTAGCAAATATAAGAGAAAAACACCTAAACCCTTATTGTCTGCAATATTAAACCCTGTTATAAACTTCTAACTCTGCTCGGATACTTAATAAATCAACAACGGTCTGTATTAACAAAACAGTAAGAACAAGGCATGCTCTAAGAAATTGGCTTACCTTCATATTCTAACGCTGCCCATCTGGTCTGGACCAATTTTCTATGTTCGTCAGCCCCCATCCTCGCTAAAATATAGCCACAACAAAAAATACTCATGGATCAAACAGACACAAAAACAAACCAGGCAAAACCATCACAATGGAGACCAAAAAATCAATCAAAACGTAGACCTCAGACTTCCAAAATCAGACATCACACACAATAAGGACATCAGACTTCAAAAAAATAGACATCAAATTGCACTGGACATCAGACAACAATCAAAACGCAGACCTCAAACCTCAAAAAATAGACATCAACCCTCAAAAATTAAAACAACCTCAAAAATCAGACCTCCACAAGCCACAATGAAATTGCACTGGAAGAGAGGTGAGGGAAAGGGTTTGTTTTATAGACCCCGTATCAATGGCTCTACCAACGGCCACATACGCTTCCAGCTGTCTATCGCTCTGAGAAGCTTCCACATAATCTGCCACGTATTAAACAAGGCATGTATGACAAAAGTGTTTTTTATAAATTAATTTTCACGCCATGTCATGCTTTTTCCTGTTGAAATATTCCATACCATGCCATGGAAGCTTATCTCCATTCATTAATTTCAGCTAAATGTAAACATTTGTCAAGAGAAAAGAAACATCAACTAATTAGACCTAAGTGATGGTAGTTTATGTTGGGTTTAAATTTGAATGTCGTGTATAAGTTTTTCATGTTTAAAATATTATAAAAATTAATGTCTTCCAATTTGTATATTTAAAATATGATCATTAATTTTATATCGATATAATTTTAGGCCATTCAAAATTTCACAAAAATGTTATAATAGTTGCTCAAATGTAACCTCATTATTATAATGTATATGCAATACAAATACATATTGTGGTTATCATTTATCCCCTAAATTTTCTACTAATAAATATAATACATTAACACATAAAATTAATGACCCAAATTACTTATGCACAATAAAGGATTGCACAACTATGTGGCTCAACCTAACTAACATTTAAACATATTCAAGATTTATCTTTTGAAGTGTGGAACCCCCTCTCAATGTCAATAGAAAAACAATTATATTTAAATGATTAGGACCAGCCATCAATAATTGACAATCGTCCAATTGATGGATTTATTAGTGTGGCTAGACCTAGAATATAGAAGAGGCAATCGCCTTTTATTGTGAACTATATTATGTAAGTATGCATTCCTTCAAATCAAATAAAGGGCGGTGGTTGATGACAGATGGTATTAAATCAAAAGTTAGAGTGTTAGAATATGTTGATGTATGGAAAGAGGTCATCAATTGATTTGTTTGGTGACGATGGGTTGTAAAGCTTAATGTATAAATAAATTGGTGCCATTTTCGAATTCATCCCAGCCATATACAATGCAAGATTTGAAATTTTTGTATTTCATTTATCATATTTTGTTTTTGTGCTGGTCAAATCCTTCAATTTAAGAAATTTTAGTGTTCCCTCGCTTAATTCAAATATTATTGTGATGGGTATGTGCAAGAAGATGTTTGATTGTGTTGTTTCTCTTGAATTTTTTATGCATACCTACAATGAGTGTGACATAAATAATGGACATGAAAGCTTAGGGAGTGAACAATTGACGAAAGGTAAGAAGAGAGGGAAAATCTAGATTATGATTAAGATCTAATGGTCATATTTCTTGTAGGTGGATCAGAAAAACCGGTTCTAATAGTGGAAGATATCATGCTCTAGTGTATGATATGAATTATATAATTTTTTTTGTGATTGTAAAATTTATAAACACATGCAAAAAATTTGTAACCCTTTACCTTTATTGCAACATATGTAATAGGTGGCACATCAAGTTGTGTGTGTATTATATAGATTCTATTTATAGAACTTCCATGGATTGGTTGAGTTTTGGGAATTAATGTCCCCTAAATTTTGATGTTTCTGATTTATATTTTGTTAATAATTTTGCCAAAGTTTTCAAATTTGCTACGACCCTTACAAAATGTATCAAAATTTAATCTCAATATACCATGCATTTCTATTTTAAAGTATTTTGTATTTTCATTGTGATGTATTAGTTAATAGTTATGTTATTAACTCACATAATACTGTAGTTTCAATAATCCCAAATGCTACAAATCCATTAAGACGTGTTAGGGTGTGTAATGCCCTACCTGAAACTTTGAGATGGTTTGGCGAAATTTAAATTTTAAATTATAAATTAATTGAAATAGAATGAAGTAAACAAACAAGTAAATAAATTAAATAAAAATAAATAAATAAAAATAAATAAAACAAAGATTAAAATATTAAAAAAGGCAAAAATATTTGAGCTGGCGAAGTTGGTGAATGGAGTAAATAACTCCATGTCAAGGCGTGGGCTAGTCTATGTGGGAGGAAAAATTAGTGGTAGGAGGTTGGCATGTGGAAGAGCTCTAGTAAGGCATGGGTTTCCACACGACATTCAGACCTGTCGTTTCCCTTGCATAATAATAATTGCACTTTATTTGTGATCGAGAGGAATTAACCATGCTAAAACCCAAGGAAACATTATAAATTTTAGTAGTAGTTGGATAGTTGCAGCAATGGAAGATTTCACAGATGGGGACTAGGGAAAATAGTGAAAGGATTGCAGTAATCAGAGTTTGAGAAGTAGAAAATGATGGGGATGGAAAGCTCGCCCTGTCCATGGGACATCCTCAACCTCCACCTTCCCTTCCGAAAAAAGTTTAATTGCCAATTCTGCCATTGAATTTCCATTGGTTAGAAATACAACACCTAAATTCAAAGAAGAGGTTGTTTTTGATAAAGAATTTATCAAGGTCAAGTAATGGGATTACATTGGGAAGAAATATGTTATTCTTTTCTTCTATCCTTTGGACTTCACCCTTGTCTGCCCCATAGAAATCACTTCTTTTAGTGATAGATACTCAAAGTTTGAGAAGCTGAACAAAGAAGTACTTGGTGTTTCTATTAATAACATGATCTCTCATTTGGGTTGGGTGCAAACTGATAGAAAATCTGGGTGTCTTGGTGATTTGAAATATCTGCTTATATCAGATGTTACAAAGTCTATTTCAAAGTCTTATAATTCTTTTATTCTAGACCAGGGGATAACATTAAGAGGAATTTTTGTGATTGACAAAGAGGGTGTGATTCAACATTCAACAATTAACAATCTAGCCATTGGTTAGAGTGTGGATGAAAAAATACGCACTTTATAGGCTCTTTAATATGTCTAAGATAATCCTGATGAATTTTTCCCAACTGGGTGGAAGCCAGGGGAGAAATCAATGAATCTCTAGACCCCAAATTGAGCAAAGAGTACTTTGCATCTATTTGAAAACTTTGAAAAATGTTATATGTAAGTGTGTGTTTGGTTGATTTTACATGTCATCCAGTCCTATTTTCTTTCAGGAGATTCACTAGTACGTCAAAATTTTGGATTGTCACTAACTTGAATTTTCTTTTGAGTGAATCCATATGTATTGAAAGGTCTAATTGTGAAGGTTGAGCTTATATGTGTGAAGATGCCATGCACTAAATGGATTTTAGCAGTCTCTACCATTGTCATGAATTTTTGCACTATAAGTGTTTGATTTGTTGAAACTCACAAGCAATGAGGGGGGTGAATAAGTGATAATCACAAATGAGGTTCCTTTTAAACTTTCTACCTTGTTCAATTTAAAGTAATAGCAAGCCAAGTGTAAGCCAATGAGCTCAAGAAAAAATTCAAAGAACACAACACAAATAACAAGACACAAAATTTATAGTGGGAAACCTAGGAAGGGAAAAAACCCACTTTGAAATCATCCTTTTAATTTGAACACCAATTCAACATTGATTTACAATGATCAAACACCCACTTGATCTGAGAAGCACCAACTTCCTAATTCACCTAGCACCTACTAGACGATCCACTGAGCACCTTCTTCTGCTAGTCTAAGCACCAACTCATACAATTTAGATGATTGAATTACCATTTAGAAACTTGTTGCTTGCTCAACAAATTATGAACACTTTTCTTAATCAATCTCCATTTCACTTGTTTACTTGGATTTGCACCTTGCAGCTTAATGTTCATAACATCTGTATGATCATACCCTTCATGATTACTGACTTTGTATTGTGTTCTTGAGCATTGTATTCCCTACCTCAGTTACAAGATGCTTGTGTTCTTGCGTTCACTTCTACACAGGAATTGTCATCTCCTTTCTAGCATCTCAACCTTGTCTTTATTTCTCTTATCGGATCACTGCACTTCCATAAACTCAATGTACTTAGTATTGACTATTTTTACTTTTATTCACACACTACACATTCTTCTCACATTATGTGTACTTTTTTCTATTTTTCATATATTGACTTACTTGTCTCTATTCCCAATTTTCTCTCTCTATCTATCTTTTCAACTTCCAGTGACTTTTGAAGGACTTCTCCCTTTTAATTTTTATTGACTTACATATTTTCTATGTCACCAAGAATTTTATTTGTTATTTAATAAAATATTTTCTATCCTTGTTCATATATCTTCAAATTTGAAGGGATAGAAGGACTAGGTCTTCAATCACATGACTTTTGAGCTTCATCTTCTTGAAGGAGGCAGTTACAAGAAGCTTGATCACTGTCAAAGTCTTTTTGACTTATTTAACACATAACTCCTTGCCTCGAGAAATTGGATGATTTTTTAAATTTTGTAGAGAATTAACATGCTCAAGATCAAACTACATTCACTCTTCAACTTTGTACATGAGGTTCAAGGTCTGCTAAACTGACTATACCACCATTTCATTATTCTTAGACAATTTGAAGTAATTTGGTTTTCAAGATAAAAGAATGTTTTTCACGTGACTTTAAGAAAAATTGTGCTCCTAACTGAGCCATTTGTTGTTTTCCCCTGATACAAAATAGTACAACCCACAAAATTCACAACCAAATTTAAGAGAAGTTCATCCAACAGTCAAACTGTGATTGTGCTCGACCATTAAAAACTTTTGCTAAGAATTTCTCTCTGTATACTTCATCGAATCAAAAAAAAATTCTTGCAACATGCTCATTTTGAGTCAAAGGAATACCTGTCAAAATTCTATGCAAATTGTTTGTATGATATTGGAGAACGAGACAAAAAACTATTGAGAAAACCCTAGGTCTATGGAAAGGACCCGAGAATGCTTTTAATGAACTTCTATTAATAATTTCACATGGTCATCAACTATGAAGTTTTATGAGTCACCATAATAGTTATTACTTCCTGGTTCTAACTGATTTGAATCAAGGAGTTTCTTGAAATTGTTTAGAAACTACCACTGTTATATTGCAGAGATGAAAACTACCTTGCACAGGTTCTTATTTGAGAAAAATGGCTTAATGACTGATTTAAGTACTCTTTCCCACAATAATTACTTGGACCCAAGGATGATTTAGCTTCACAACATAAAGATGGAATTCATAGTTCAGGTTGAAGATTCACTTTAGTATAGGTGAGTAATATCCATGTTTCATTGCCACAGGGAACAATTATTTGCAAAGCTATAAGCTTGAACAAACAAGAAGGATGCTCTATCTCCATTTACTGAGGATACTACCAATGTAAGGAGTGAGTTCTAGCTCTTATAAAACTTGTTTTATCTCAAAAGGATCAGAGAGCTTTACACAACAAAATCACACAAATTAATATTATATTCATCACACTATCTTTGTGTACATAGAGTTGGCTATTATATAGCCAAAAATACAACAGACTAAGATCTTAAATAATAGGATCATAACAAAACATAGCAAAATTAAAAAACACGTGAGAGGTTAGGTGGGTATAACAGATGTGATAAATAATATATTTTCCTAACATTCCCCCCCTCAGTGTGAACATGGAGAAAACATGCCTTGTACTACATTGTGCCGCTACATAGCCTGCTCATGATTTGGATGGTTTCAAAGACAATACCAAAATGGAAAAACATCTAGTTGGTTTTCCAAGTGGTTAGCCAACAACCACACAATGGATGGTTTTCCAAGTGTATAACATTCCAAAATTTATTGTAAGTTAAATTAACTATGGTTAATTCTAAACGGGATTAGATGAGATCATCATTGGGTGTAAAATTCATTCAGTTCATCGTATCATGACACACAGCTTCTGCTATGGGGCATGACACTGCGGAACGAATAACCCCGCACCCACCTTGATGATCCTTCCTAAAACATGATTAGGCCTTAATCATAGGTAAAATGGTTCATAAATGATAGTGAATCTTTTGGTTATTTGTATTCCGGTTACTTTATTTTAATCAGTTTGGCCATCTTTTGTTTTGTTCGACTTTTGCATGACCGCGATGATAATTGTCTCTATTTTATTTGACAATGCTATATCAAGCCAGCTTTATGAGAATATTCAAATTATTATTTACAGACTTGGTGATTTTCGTACTAGAATGTTTTATATAAACCTGGAAATTCATCTAATTTTTATGGTAATATATTGTTGGAAATATGTGGACTTGTATTATGAAGGTTAATTTCAACTTAACCATTAAGTTGGGTAACAACTAAAGCAAAAAAAAAATGTATGAAATATTAATTTTTGTGTGTGTGTGTGTGTGTGTGTGTTAGAGGGATTTAGCATGTAAGCCAAAAAAATTATTTAGTTATTGAAATGTATGGGTTTCGTAAAGTGAAACACCTTCACATGGCACAAGTGTGCGGCATGCACTAAAACACGTACTAGCATTGGGAAACCCAAAAATTCTTCAATATGCCACCAACTATAGTTCTTTCATTATATTTTTCTGTTATTTTTCCTTCATCTATTTTCATTCTCCCCTTCTGGAATACCTACGTGAGTTTTGGAGGAAAGAAGGATTCAACTTGTTAGAGCGGGAAGAGTAGAAGGTTGTCGATTCTGGGTTTACTTCAAGCATGAATACCTTCTCCTTTCTCTGCTGCATTATTTGTAAAAAAATATGGAAATACACATTTTGTTTTTAATGGCAATCAAGGAAATTGTGGTCAACTTTTGATTCAATTTTTTGGAGATGAAGTATGAAAAGGAAATTGATGGATTTTGTATTCTTTTTAGTTTTATTTGTGTGGTTTTAACCTAACCCAAATAAATATGCAGATGGGGTTTTAGGTTTTGATCAACAAAAATAAAGTAAAAAAAAGGTTAAAAATTCCTTCTCTGCATTATAATAAATTATACCCAAAAGGAAAAGAGTTGGGTTTTTCCTGTACAGGAAGAAGGAAAATGTTTTGTGAATATGTGTGTTTAAAATCAATTTGTGCTTGTGGGTTTTCATTTTGTTAAACTGAAATTTGGTTGTGTGTTTTCTGTAAAAAAATCGATTTGGGTATACAAATCAATTTGCATAAAGGAATCAATATGGGTAACCCAATCAATATGGGTATGAAATCGGTTGAGGTTTGTATTTTTCTTCTTGGTTGTCATATGCAGGTCTGATTTTTAATAATTTATAGAGATATTTTGAATGATAATTTGTGGGTGTCAAAGCTCTTGCATGGGGCTGAATTTTCTATAAATTTTATTATTATGGACCACTAAATCGGTTCATGTATAAATGAGGGTGTCTTGTTATGTGTGAATAATTACAAAAAAAATGGCATTTAGTTTGTAACTTCTAGCCTGGCAATATGACTTGGATTCTTGTAATACTATGAAAAATAAATTGTTTGTCTTGGTAAGGGCATGAAAGCTAGGACAACTTGATCGAGATGCACCAAGGAGTAATTGGAGGCATGATTGGATTTAAAATAATGATATCTTATGAAAGAAATTATTAGTTGTTCTTTTACTAAAAAGAGTATGTTTAAATGATACAACCATGGTGCTGCTATATTGTTAGTTGGGTTGTTTGTTTACTAGATAGAACATGTTAAAGTGATGTAAATATGGTGATATTTGTGCTAATTTGTAGAGCTACTCATTGACTGAAAAAAAATACTCTTCTTAATCATATTGTTTTTACGAAGTTGTGTAGAAATTTTAAATGTCAAATGCTTATTGATTGAAGCTGGAATACAAATGTATTGACCTTTGTGATTAGAGGGAAACACAATCGCTGAAATAGAAATTGGTTGTTCTATTTGTGTGCATCCATAGTTGTATCTTTATAGAAACCAGGTAGTAATACACTTTCAGTTGTATTACCATGTGCTTGTTGATAAAACAACATGTATATCCTTTCATATTTTATTAATTAATTGCATCAGAAAATGGAGTTAATATTCATGCCAGTTCATTTTGAACTGACATCATACCACTACTCCAATCTTGTAGGACCATTAGCCATTACATTTGGATGTGCGGAAACTCATGTCTTGTGAGGTTTTATCGTAGCATGGATCTAAATGAGATACTTGGATTTCAATTGGTGAAAGGATGATATCCTTGAATTTTTGGCTGAATTATTAGGATCTTGGACCCATTGTAAATATTCAAACCTCACTATGTGAGAGTTATTATACCGGTTATATATTTCGCCTTAGCGACATATGTAATATATGATTTTAATAAAGAGATGATTACTTTGTGTGTAATAATATCTCAATATGAGTAAATGATGGATACTTGAGTTGTGAAATCTTACTTTTCACAAATTGTTGAATACATTTATTTGATAGTTATCAATGTATGAAGCCGATAATTGGGCAATTATTGTAACAATCAATTGTTTTTAATTTCTAAATTAAATAAGCTATTTAGTGGCGTAGCTAATCAAAGGAATAATTAAATATACATGTTTTAATATATATTTAATTCAGCCTTTCGATAAACTTGGTATTAATATTATAAGATTGTAAATCCTATTGTATAGAGAATGGAAGAGTATCGTTGTAAAAAGGTAATTTAAGGTTAAAGAATCAAACATCAAGAAAAAAGAGACTAAATGGGATGGTAAATAGATGAAAATATCCATTAGGCATATTAAGGGATAAGTACATGCGGAATGCTGATATAGTTACATTTCAACATAACGAATGTACTTATCTCATAAAGATCCTAGTTGGCCTTTGACATCTATCTCAATATAAACTCTTGCAAGATAGGTTTAATTGGAAATAAAATAAAAACAAACTATAAAGATCTAGATAACTGTGAAAGGGATAGTTGTGAGGTGGCGGAAGACTTAAAACTCATAAGACTAGTGTGTTGTCTTCAATTTAGCCGTAACCTGCACGGTGGATAACTTTGGCCAAAGTAATGCATTGATGGTTATGCATTGTCTGATCACCTAGACCTCTAATTAAAAAAAAATTGTCTGTAACCTGATCATGGGAAGTTGAAATACTGAACATGAGGTAGACAATGGTTGGATACCAGAATACGAAGTCAGGAAACTAGCTTCGTGGTAGACCCAAGGACTTTCACATAGTTCCCATGACCTTTAAAAGGTTGAGCTGAAATGCTAGTAAGTATTGTCACTCAAAGTAGTGACGAAGGGAGACCGTGGAGATCTAGATACACCCTTCTCAACCGCACATGGCTTATATGGATGTTATCAGATAGATCAAAAGAGTAAAATTGATTAATGAATTTGATTAAATAAATCTATACAATTGCAGCTGTGTAATTTGTTATTATGTTTATGTGTGAAAAAAAATCCTCATTTTTCAGCTGTTGTAATTTTGAGCATTACAAAAGTGGTTAACCAACAACCACATAACAAATGGTTTTTTAGGATAGTACCACCAACCTCTAGATAGTTTTTCCAGTGGATAGCTAATAACCACAATATCATGATGTTGCAGTAGTATCATCGGCTCTCATCACTATCTCACTACAGGGAATAACATAGGAAAATCTATTGAATTATGTTTCTCATATCATACACACAAACTGAAAACTGGAAATGAAACATTGGACCATGTTCCCCCCTCAATGTGGAATTTCGACTTATTGAAAATAAGAACACTACAAATAGGCACACGACGGAAATCACACTACTCAAACTGAAAGCAAACTGAACACACGTATGTCACTAAAGTTGATATGTGTCACTATCGTTGGCGATTGACGAGAGGTCGATGAATGACCTCCTTTATCCATTTCCTCCATCCTCTGTCGATATGCTACTTATTTAGAAAATATTTCTTTGAGGCTCCAGTTTGAAATGACCCCCTCAATTTGAACTTGGTTGTCGCGTACAAGTGAAAATGCGACCAGGAGAAATGCGGGTAATTTTTTTTTTACAATTCTCCTAATGATCACCTAAATCAAACTTGTACATTACACCAACTCTATTGACTAGATAATCACAACTTTGATGAAAATAAATGAGATTGCACAATTATAATTTCTTTCACTTGATAATGACTTTGACTCTTACGACACAATACGCAATACTTAATTCTTGACTAATAACAAAACACAAACACAACCTAATACTATGGACCACTATTTACAATAATTCACAACAATATAGTTTACAAAATAGACAAACAAACTAAAAGACTCAAAATACTAATATAAATGTTTTAAAACATTGAGAACATTTTTTAACACAAAAGCTATATTTAATCATTACTTATATAGCATACCATGTCACATTACATTCTCCAACTAAGACTTTAACCAAAAAAGAATGAAAAATACAACACACACCTAAATACAAAAATTTAAACTACTTATTCATCATGTGATATAACTTTTAAAACAATATTTACTACTAAACAAAAAACACTTGACACTACGCAATTAAACAACTAAGAGATATGGAAATCACGTGGACGTAGGAAATAAACAGGGGGCTGAAAGAAACTTCAAGCCACCATTTCAATGAGATATCGATATGTTGCACTATCAAAGGCATAACTGAAAGGTGTGGGAATGCAAAGAAGTATCTAGATCTGTAGATGCATGTAGATGAAGCCAATACCGATTTCTTGAATGGAGGTGATTAAGACATTGACACAACTCATGTAAAATCCAAATTGTACGTAGATCCTATTATTTGGAGCTCAAACTCAACTATTTCAATGTGGATATCAACTTGTCAAAGAAGAAAAACATGGAAGGTTTATTCACATCAACAAACAGATCCAAGTTCCCTTGACGCCAAACATATATACCAAATGCTCAAATATCAATTTTTTAAACAAGGATTTGAGAAACAATTAGATGTGCATAGATATATAGAAGATTCAATGCATAGTGATGCATCAAATGACATTGAAATATGTTGCAGTACATGGCCAGAAATAAGAAACGATGAAATACACTCATCTTGATTCCAACACTCTGATGATGATATCATTCCTACCACTCCAAATTTGTCTTATTTTCTGCAAAAAACTGCTCATTCAATTTGTGAAATTTCTCCAAACCATTTCTTGGTTTTATTCACCTTTCTCCAAGCTTTCTAAAACACTTTGAAATTTTGGTTTTGATAAAAATTGAGAAAGATGTTGCAGGTTTTCTGAACTTGTTAAAATGTAACACTAAAGAAAGTAAAATTTTTCATTCAACAGGGCAATAAAGAACTAAGCCACCCCTTAAATTATTTCAAAACCCCATTTACCTACTTTGATACCAAATCAAAACGATCAGAGATCTTTTCACAAAAAAATCACATGAATTAATATTATATTCATCACACTATCTTTGTGTACATAGAGTTGGCTATTATATAGCCAAAAATACAACGGACTAAGATCCTAAATAATAGGATCATAACAAAACATAGAAAAATAAAAAACCCGTGAGAGGCTAGGCAGGTATAACAAATGTGAGCAATAATATATTTTCCTAACATTAACATTTTTGGGTCCTCATGCACATAGACTTGAGATAACAACCTCAATTTTTGTCTGTGATTGCCATATTTCTTCAAGAGGACAGTCAACATTAGTAACTACATACTCATCAACTCAATACTTATCAAATATGCCAAGAAAGGTCTATTTAGTCACCAAAATGATGGAAAGAATAATTTGAGACCATATGTGAGGAAAAAAACTTGGATCAATGGCTTTTTATAGATTTTAGGTATGATCATTAAGTGCACACTTCCAGGACAACATCGAGATGACAATAATATATGCAAATATTTGCTTGCCAAACAATTTGGATGATCAATACACCTTGATAATGAGATCTAGAGAAGGTCTGACCACTTGAGAAATGACCAAAGATCAATAAGCACTCAACTACACCTTGAAGTTCAAAGCACATGCTAGAATGATGAAGAAGCACCTCTAAAAAATGCTTATATCTTTTTAACTACACCTCGTTTTGAATTGAAAATTTTTGCACTAGATTTCTAGTCAAATTTTCTCCAAAAATTCCTTATATGATTTATCTGAAGGATTTTCTATATTTTTCACGACTTCTAAGAAGCTAGACAACTCAAAATGAGCTTTTCAATAGACGTGTTTCTAAAAAACTCCCATAACTTGCACAAATGACCTAGCATTGACCTGAAATTTTGTATGAAGCACCTGGACACCTTCCTCCATCATCTCCCAGTATTTCTTGAAAATAATAGCTCTATAATTTCCTAACCAGTCTCATTTTCATGTCAGAACAACTAAGATCCTAAGGAGTAGTTTTGGCTAGATGTAGAATTTTACTCCAAAACCTGTTTATTGAATTCCTGAGTCATAAGATGTGGATCATTTACCTATTAAACACATGCTCTAATTAATGCATTGCCTCAATTTGTACCAAAGATGCCTATTTGACTCCCATGCATTGAAAATTCCTTAATTTGGCTTAGCATGGACTGGCAAGTACACCAGCACATTAAGCCTCCCAAAACACACACTATGCATGAAAAAGAGAAACTAGGACAACATAATCACATCAATGAAAACTAGACAAAAAGGTGGGCAATACAAACTCACCCTTTGTCATTGATGTCAACACTTTCACATGCCAAGACAAATTGATAAAAGTATGACAACTCACATGAAAAACTAACAGCGTATACATCTTTCCCAAGTGCATATTCTCCCCCTTTGACATAAAATAAAGATGAGAAACAAAACTAAATGATGAGTAACAACACACAATAAACCAATAATTTCAAGAGTGCTCCCCCTGAGATTCAGGCATGAATTTTGACAAGACAAACACCATACATGACACAAGAAGTATTTAACAAGACTGATACAAGGACATACCTGGACCAATCAAGGACATAGATGCAACAAAAATGATGAAAGGAATTCCATGAATAACACCATAAGCTAGTAAACTAGCTCCCCCTCTCTTGAAGATCTCTCTGACACATTACAGGAGCTTATTTTTCTTCACTAATGCTCTTTTAAACTTTCCAAGATCTCTTTAACATCTGACAGGAGTAGGAATGACTTTCAATTCATCCTTGATATGCTCAAATGTTTCCTTTGGAAGTTTTTTTCTCATAATATTTTCTATCTCCTCTTTTGTACTTACATACACAAGGTCAATCTTCTTATCATTTACTTGTTCTCTTCAAAAATGAAACCTAATTGGAATATGCTTTAGTTTTCGAATGAAACATTATATTTTTAGAGACACAAATTGCACTAGTGTTGTCACAAAGCAAGGGATTTGGTTCATCAAATTTTACCTTGTATTCTTCCAATGTTTGCCTCATCCAGATAACCTAAGTGCAACACATGGCAACAACTATGTACTTTGCTTCACATGTAGATAATGCCACTAAATATTTATTTTTTCTTAGCCATGAAACAAGAAATTTTCCAATAAAAAAGGCTCCACCACTTATGCTCTTCCTATCATCAAGATTTCCAAACCCATTCTGCACCAGTATATGCTCTTATATTGAAATATTTTCTTGTAGGATACCAAAGACCATACTCTAAAGTTCCCATAAGATATTGAGAATGGTTTTAAATACCTTGATATGTGTCTCTTTGAGGTCTTCTTGAAATCTTCCTGCTAAGCCCATAACTTGCATTATGTCAGGTCTGGATAAAGTGGAATAGAGAAGGTTGTCAATCATATATATGTCGAGTGTTTTATCCACTTTAGGTGATTCTTCTTCTTTTCTTAACTTGCATCCTACCTCCATTGGTGTGCTAATAGGTGTGTAATCTTCCATTTTGAACCTTTTTAACATCTCCTTGATGTATTTTTCTTGAGAAATGAAGATGCCTTGATCTGATTGGTTTATGTGAAGGCCTAGAAAGTATGAAAGGTTACCAAGCATAGAAATTTCAAATTCTCTACTCATTACTTCATAAAACTCACGAGTCATCCTTTCATGAACTCCTCTAAATATGATGCCATCAACATAAACTATGGCAATAAGAAACTTGTCTTTTTATTCCTTTATGTAAAGATTTATATCAGCCACTCCCTTTTTGAAACCTTTCTCAGTAAGATAAGCATCCATCCTACTATACCAAGCTTTGGGAACTTATTTTAACCCATATAGATCCTTTTTCAACCTGCAGACATAGTCCTTATCTTCACTTAAAGAGAATCCCTCGGGCTGCTCAATGTACACTTCCTCATGTTCAAGTTACCATTTAAGAAGGCTGATTTGACATCTATTTGGAAATATTTGACTTTCCTATGATTTGCATATGCTTAGAATAATATGATGGCTTCCATTCTTGCTATAGGTGTAAAGGTTTGATCAATATCAACTCCTTCCATATGTGCATAGCCCTTACACACAAGTCTTACTTTATTTTTTTCCCACCTTTGTGTCTAGTTGTCATTTATGTGATTATGTTGTCCTAGTGTCTCTTTGTCATGCATAGTGTGTGTTCTAGGATTCTTAATGTGTTGGTATACTTGTTAGTCCATGTTAAGCCAAATTGAGGCATTTTCAATGCATGGGAGTCAAATAGGAATCTATGGTGAAAAGTGAGGCATTTAATTACTTGGAAAATGGTTTTAATAGGTAAATGATCCCATCTTGTGACTCGAGAAGTCAATAAATAGGTGCTAGAGTAAAATGCTACATCTAGCCAAAACTGATCCTTAGGATCTTAGTTGTTCTGGCATGAAAATGAGATTGGTCACAAAATTATAGAGCTACCCTTTTCAATAAAACATGGAATATGATGGAGGAATGTGTATTAGTACTTCATGCAAAATTCCAGGTCAATGTTAGGTCAATTGTGCAAGTTATGAGAGTTTTTACAAAATAGGTCTATTGAAAAGCTCATTTTAAGCTATCTATCTTCTTAGCAGTCATGCAAAAATATAGAAACTCCTTTAGATAAATCATAGAAGGAATTTTTGGAGAAAATTTTACTATAAATCTAGTGCAAAAAGTTTCAAGTCAAAAGGAGGTGTAGTTAAAAATATATAAGCATTTTTCATAGGTGTTTCTTCATCATTATGGCATGTGCTTTGAACTCCAAGGTGTAGTTGAGTGCTTATTGATATTTGGTCATTTTTCAAGTGTTTAGATCTTCTCTAGATCTCATTATGAAGGTTACTTAAGAATCCAAATCATTTGGCAAGTAAATATTTGCATATATTTGTGTCATGTCGTTGTTGTCCTGGAAGTGTGCACTCATGAACCCTGCCTAAAATCTATAAGAAGCCACTAATCCAAGTTTCTTTTTTCCTCAACTATGGTCTCAAATTATTCTTGCCATCATTTTGGTGACTAAAGAGACCCTTCTTGGCATATTTTAGAATTTTTGAGTTGATGAGTATGTAGTTACTAATGTTGACTGTCCTCTTGAAGAAATATGGAAGTCACAAACAAAAATTGAGGTTGATGTCTCGAGTCTATGTGCATGAGAACCCACTAGTGATGAAAAAAGTTTTATAAGAGCTAGAAATCACTCCTTACATTGGCAGTATACTCAGTGAATGGAGATAAAACATCCTTCTTGTTTGTTCAATCTTATAGCTTTACAAAGAAATGTTCCCTATGCCAATGAAACATGGATATCACTTAACTCTGCTAAATTCCATCTTCAACCTAAACTATGAATTCTATCTTTTTACTATGAATCTAAATCATCCTTGGGTCCAAGTAACTATTGTGGGAAAGATTACTTAAACAACTCATTAATCCATTTTTCTCAAATAAGAAATTGTGCAAGGTAGTTTTCATCTTTGCAATATAACAATGGTAGTTTCTAAGCAATTTCAAGGAACTCCTTGATTCAAATTAGTTGGAACATGAATTAATAACTATTATGGTGCCTCAAAAAACTTCACAGTTGATTTCCATGTGAAATTGTTGAAAGAAGTGCATTAAAATCATTCTCATGTGCTTTCCACAAACCTTGGGTTTTCTCAACAGTTTTTTGACTCGTTCTCCAACCTCATCCAACTAGTTTGCATAGAATTTTTACATGTATTCCTTTTACTCAAAACGAGCATGTTGCAAGAATGTTTTTTGGATTTGATGAAGTATATAGAGATAAATTCTTAGCAGAAGTTTGTAATGGTTTAGCACAATCACATTTTGACTGTTGGATGAACTTCTCTTGAATATGGTTGTGAATTTTGAGGTTTGTACTATTTTTTATCAGGAAAAAAAACAAATGGATCAGTTAGGAGCACAACTTGTTCTTGAAGTTACATGAAAAAAATTATTTTATCTTGAATACCAAATGAGTTCAAATTGTCTCAGAATGGTGAAATGGTGGTATACCTTCTGTACAAAGTTGAAGACTGAGTGTAGTTTGATCTCAGGAGCATGTTAATTCTCTACATAAGTTAAAAAATCATACACTTTCTCAAGCCAAGGAGTTATGTGTAAAATAAACCAAAAATACTTTGACAATGATCAAGCTACTTGTAACTGCCGAGCCTTCAATAAGATGAAGCTCAAAATTCATTTGATCAAAGACCTAGTCCTTCTAACCCTCCATCTTTGAAGATCTTTGAAAAAGGATAGAAAATATTTGATTGAATAACAAATAAAATTCTTAGTGATATATAAAATATGTAGGTCAGTAAAAATAAAAAAGGGGGAAGTCCTTCAAAACTTACTGGAAGTTGAAAAGATAGAGAGAGAAAACAGGGAATAGAGATAAGTAAATCAATATATGAAAAACATAGAAAAGTTCCTTAGAGTGTAAGAAGAATGTGTAGGGTGTGAATTACAATTTAAAACAAATTCAATACTAATTTCATTATTTTTATGGAATTGCATTGATCAAATAAGAGAAATTCATGGTTGAGATGCGAGAAAGGAGATTACATGCCTTGTATAAAAGCAGACACAAGCAGATGTAACTGAAACGAGAATACAATTGCTCAAAACCAATAGAAAGTCATTACTCATGAAGGTATGATCAATACAAATGTTGTGAACATTAAGATTAAAGCCAAAGGGAGAAGAGGAAATGAGTGAACTTAAGGAGCTTGAAAATTAGAAGGAAAATATCTCCCAAGCCTACAAAGCAAAAGACGAAGAATGTCATAAATTTCAATCAGATCTGAAACTTCATAAGACTGAATTAGAATAAGAAAATGGAAAAATTAAGATGTATGAGAGGCTAGAAGGAATCTCAAAATTCCTAACAAACATCCTAATCACTCAAATGGACATAGGTGACAAAACAGGGGTTGGCTTCACGGAAGAGAATAAGGAAGATGAACCATCAAATAAGAAAGAAGAAAAATTTGAACCTAATTTTTAATCCACCATGAAGAGGGAAACCACTAAATCAACGAGAAGAAGGAAAAATCCTCCAAGGATCACATATGCTATGAGGTATTCACATGCCTTCTCTAGCTATTGTTTTTCTTGTAATCAATTTTTTCACAAAGCTTCAAAGTGTAGAAGAAATACTAGAGGTAGTAGAAGGAATTATAACTTGCAGTACACATGAGAGCTAATCATAATCTAGTTTGTTACAAATGTGAAAAATAAGGTCATATAACTAGTATGTGCAGCTCAAAAACACACAAATCAAGGAAATGGATGTATGTGGTGAAGACTAAACCAAATAGGGAAGAAGAGAATGGTATGATAGCTCAAATTTCCTTTCATGTGCAAGATAGAGGAATGATATGGTATCTAGATAGTGGTTGTTTTATTCACATGACAGGGAGTAAAAGTAAGTTTATATCTTTGCCAAATAATGCCTCAGGGGCTGTTAGATTTGGGGACAATAATTATGCAAATATTGTGGGCAAAGGAACTCTGAGTCTTGCCAATGGAAAAACTATTACAGAAAATGAGTTGTATGTAGAAGGGCTCAAACAAAACTTTCTCATTTTCAATCAAATGTGTAAATATGGGTACAATCTGATTTTTAATGATAAAGGGTGCAAAATCATTGATGGCCAACCAGGAAAGATAGTAGGAATGGAAAAAAGAACAAGAAATAACATGTATGTAGTGAAAGAGGTAAACAAAGAAAAGTGCTTCACAAGAAAATTTGATGACAACTGGTTATGGCACATGAGACTAGGGCACATCAATTTTGATAATCTTATGAATTTAAGTAATAAAGAGGGAGTTAGAAATATGCCAAAAAAATTTAAACCAACAGATACCATGTGTAAATCTTGTTTGCATGGCAAGAAGACAAGAAGGAATTTCAAGTCAAAAGAGCATTCAACTACTCAACCTTTGGAGCTAATTCATACAGGCTTGTGTGGGCCTACAAGAACATCTAGCATGCAAGGTGTTGAGTATTGTATGCTTCTAATTGATGACTTCACCAGGATGACATGAGTATCTTGTTTAAAGAACAAATCAGAGGCATTTGACAGGTTCAAAGCTTTTAAAGATCTAGTGGAAAATGAAAAGAATGTAAAACTTAAATGCTTAAGGTCAGATAAGGGTGGAGAGTTTTTTTCTAACGAGTTTGATGACTATTGCAAATAACATGGGATACAAATAAAATATTCAACTGCTAGGACACCACAACAAAATTGTGTGGTTGAAAGGAAGAACATGACCGTGCAAGAAATAAGCAAAACCATGTTGAATGAATCTAGACCTCTTGATAGCTACTGGAGTGAATAAGTAAGTACAATTGTGTATATTCTGAATATATCTCAACTAAGAGTAGATAGTAATAAAACACCCTATGAATTATGGAAAGGAAGACCAGCTAATGTGAAGCACATAAGAGTTTTTGAAAGTAAATGCTACATAAAGAGAGATGAAGAAGACTTGGGAAAGTTTGATGTTAGGTGTGATGAGGGAATATTTCTTGGTTATTCATCAGTTAGTGCAGCATACATGTGTTACAACAAGAGGATTAAGAAGGTGATTGAAAGCACAAATGTGAAAATAGATGAAACTCAGCCATCTAAAATTAGAAATCAAGCTACGGACATCCATGAAAGTGATGCACATACCACTGAAATTCATGATGATGATGATGAAATAAGAGACACACATGATGAGGTTGAAGAAGTGGAAGAAGAAGAATAAATACATAACACTAAGGGACCATCAAGGTAAGACATTTTAGATAATCCTGCAGATCATATTTTAGGCAGTAAAGAAGGTGGAGTAATCACAAGAAGGAGGCTAAGAAATCAGTAGAACGATGAAAACACGGCTCTCTTATCAATGATAAAACCAAATAATATGAATGAAGCATGCAATGACCACCATTGGATAAAGGAAATGAATGAAGAGCTTGATCAAATTGATAAAAATGAAATGTGGGATCTTATACCTAAACTAAAAGATAAGAAAGTGATAGGAACAAATGGTATTAGAGCAAGGGGTCACAGGTTCGAATCCCCTTGAGTAACAATGAGGGGGGGATTTTTGGCTAGTTGTCAGCACTCCCCGTGGGATTCATGACATGGAATAACTGCCTACCATGTATTCATGATTAACTCTGGTGATTGTATCAAAGACTAACACTCATGGGTTTTGATCTATCGGAAATAATGATCCCAACATGATTCATGTGGTAATATGGAGAGATAGGTTACCTTCCTATAGAGTGGAAAAATGACTCAACCATATGTAATCACATGGAATGCCTTATTGTAGGATATGTATAAAATGGGTTTGTTGAAAAGGCTTTAGAAACTTTCAACTAAATGCAACGAACATTTTTTCATCCAGATCAATTTACCTTTGGCTGCATTGTTTCATCCTATTCCAAAATAGGAGGTTTGGAAGAGAGTATTGACATCCATCAAAAAAAATTTGAGAAAGGATTTATGTCAGATGTGGAGGTTGGGACTTCCCTAATAAACATGTATGCTAACTTTTACAACTTAGATAAATACGAAAAGTGTTGGTCGAGGTCGTTAGAAGGACTGAAATATCCTAAACAAGGATATGTCTTGAATGGTCCAAAATGGAGGGGTTTTGGATGCACGTGGACTATTTGACGAAATGATAAAAGAGAGTTGGAGCCTTGTAGAATGGGGGTTAAACTTCCTGGAGCACCTCTTGCACTAAAAATGCTAGTACTACTGTGTTCAATGAAAGATTTTACAAGAGCTATTGAAATGGGATAAGAAACACTCAAGAACCCCAAAGCTTTGTGTAAAATTCCCCTCAATGGACCATATGATAAGAAATGAGCAAGGGTTTATAATTTGCATATATTAATTTGAAGTAAAAAAGCAAACTAAGCAAATGAAACTAACCTCTATTCTTTGAAAACTTGAAATAATGAACCTAAGAGGATCTAAGCAATCATTTTTATGCTTAAGAGAAAGAGATCTCACCATTAATGGCTTCAAGGCCAATGGTTATTCCCTTTTACTCCATATTTGTGCTATAAAATACAAAAGCAAATGCTAATAGCTCAATAGATGAAATGAAATGCAATCTAAAACCCTAACAAAATACTATAATTTATGCTAGGAAGAGGGAGAATTCTTATAAATGAGTGAAGGGGTCTAGCCCTATTTATAGTTTTCCATTCAGGAAATGGGAGGATTTTTGGTGCATGTGGGACTAAAAAAGGAGTCAACAAGTAAATTAGCAAGTCAAAGTAACATTTGACTAGTTTTAAAGAGAGGTTGATCACGGTTAAGACTAGCTAACCATGTTTAGAGGCTAATTAATCCTATTTAGAAAGAAATTAGGTTTCTGGGATGGTTCTGAAAGGTTTAATCATGAAGTGGATTGATACACCAGGGAGCTAATAGAGGTGGTAAAGAAGAGAATATTATCCAAGAAGAGGTTATTATAACCTATTTAATTAGTTTACAAGAGAAAATATGACCAAAAGAGTGTCGTAAGAGGGGATTTAGATAGATGTAACTGATGAGATGTCATAAATTTGTGAGGAAGAGAAAAATAAGTGCAATATTAGAAATAATAGTGCTTTGATCAAACTACAGGTGTCTACATTTTCCCCTCTTTAGGGTGACATAAGCCACGTCACTTCAAAGAAAGTAGACAAACGTAAACGAGTATAAAATTTTGAAGGGGTAGAAGAAAATTTAATAGGATGAAGGATGAAGGATGCCCCCTCGAGTGTTGGTGGGGTGACGGAGAAACTAGATCAACGATCGAAAAAGAAAGTAGGAGAGAAAGCGAGAAGAAAGGAGATGAGAAAGTAAAAAGGGATATTGAGCTATCCACAAACCAGTGCCTTATAGAAATAATACAGAATCATCATCATTGGTCCTTATTAAAATGTAAGCATACGATGGATGCGTATAATGACATGAAAATCCAAGATACAAACAATTGTCCTGTGCTAAAAATGACCAACACTATGTAACATAAAAAAATGCAATGCAATACAAGAAATAAACAATCTCACCTAACATGGAAATAAGTACAATTACACACACTTAAACCAACAACGTTCAAGATAGTTACACAAATATTTTGTTATCAAGATGTAGTCCCAAATTTCTAATAAACGAAAAGGGTGACAAATGATGCCCCAAGAAATGTGTATAGTGCAAGGGAAAAGATGGAGGACACTTGGGTCCAATGAAAAAGCAATGTGCATGACGAAAACAATACTAGGCAACTAATAGTGCCCCAGAGTACAAATGAAGTAAGCAGTGTAGCTTTTGTAGATGATTGTAGATTCAGATGATCCACGAGTTGTTTCAAAATATTTGAAAAAATCAATAAGATATGGATGAGTGCCATGTGAGAGACACAAATTTCAACTGCAGATGAGCATTCTACAAATTTTTAGTCTTTTTCTGAAGTATTTAAATGTTTTTGGTTTTTTAAATGATTTTACAATTTTTTTTAGATTTTTCGATTGATCAGAAGAATTTGGATAAGAGATCAAATATCTCATAAAAATATGTGCAACTTCCTAAAGGAAAAGGAAAAAGTGAAGGATCCAGGGAGCACAGAAAGTGGCCCTGGCAAGAAGAATTACAAGCCAAAAATAATTTCTTTAAAAAAAAATCATTATGACAGGTGAAAAATAGAGGAAAAAAAATCAAATGATAAGAAATGATGCCTAGAAAATGCATAAATGATTCCAGTGTAATGAATAAGTGACCGCAGGGTGACACTAAGCACCCCGGCGTGCGAAAAATAAGTAAAAATAAATATTTTAATAGAAAAATAACCATTTCGGCAGATAAAAGAAAGGCTAGAACAATCATGGTGGAGAAAACATGCCCTTGGGGCAACGCAATAGCCTAATATACTCACCCGAGGGGGGGGGGTAAATCAATCACGACCAGTTCATTTCTATCGGAGTTCTTGTGAATTTTGACCACAAGCGAGAGTGACAGCCCTAGAGTGAGATGGCGAGAATACCTAGTAGGAGGAGATGAGCAGATCGCATTTGAGAGTTCATACGGGACCCAGCGGATGGACCCTACATTAGTGGCCTATCAATTTTTGTGATTTATGCATTTAATACATTTTATTTAGGGTTTTTAGGCTAAGTATGAGAATTTTGACGTATGCGTGCACACACATGCATCGAAACTAGCAGGTACACATACGTGTATCCATCAAAAAATGTATACACGTAGGCATATTCATTTGAGAGAAATCATAAGGGACATGAATGCATGTCCATCAAAAGGGCCACGTATAGGTTCGGGGTGGGGGGAAACAGGGATGTGCATATGCAAGCATGGAGACAGGTGCGTTAGCGACATACTGGGCGTGTAGGTGTCAAGATGGGTGAGAAGAAAAATAGAGGGTGCGTACGTGCGATAATAGGCATGTATGCATTGGGATGGGTGCGCAAGCATCGGAGGAGGCATGCATGTGTCGAAGAAGAAAAACATCCTTCTGGAAAAATGGCCAAGGAGAAAAGAAGACAAACCTTAGAAGAAAGTGAAAATTTTCAAGAAATAAGATAGAAGAATGGTGACTTACCAGCAATTTTTAGATAAAAGTAGATAAAAATATCAACTGATACATGTGTTTTTTCTTGTTTGTAGCGTATACTACCCATCCTCCAGACCCGTGAATGATATGGTCGGATAGCGATGATAGAGGCCTAGTTCGACGATGATGATAGAGTGACTCTAGATAACCTTCTATATGTTACGGGATTGGCTCATGTGGTTGAGATGACCTAGATCACATTAGATCATTTCCTTTTGATAGCTATAGTAGAGCGATGGCATAACAAGAGTCAGTGCTTTTGGCTCCCAACTGGGGAGATCATGATTACTCTCGAGGACGTGTGGCGTATTATGCGGGTCCCGATTCAGGGTCAGCTCATTTAGTCTATGAGCTGCTAGACTGATATTCAAACAATATATCATGGAGTTGTTTGTGGTGTCCCAATGATACCACGGTGTAGGATGACCATTAGGCTATCACGGTGCATTGATGACTTAAATCTAGATTGAGTAGTGGTCTATATGATGGCCTTGTTCAGTGGAGTCTTACTCCCTGAAAAAATCGGTGCTTCATTTCCACTCTGCCTCCTTTGAGTGATAAGTAGTTTGGTAGAGGGAGAGACCTACTATTGGGGTCAGTGCATTCTAGCACATCTATACTGGGACCTTTATTTGATTACCTACTACCGTCAAAAAATGGTAGGACCAGCCCCTCTTGCTTCAAATTTTTGGCATGGGAGCATATTGCTATTGGTCGCCCCTTAGGTGTTTTGAGAGTTTGGGATCTCGAGGAGCCTTCTACAATGGGTTGGGTCCCAACAGGGGATGATGTACGGCCATATATGGGGGATGCATATCACTATCACCACGAGCTTGATGAGTTAGAACAGGATTCCACGTTTTGGAGGCCTTACAGACATTTCCAGTGGCCCGATGATGCTTTAGAGCTCAGTGCTACCATAGTGGAGCATTTCATATTAGGCATCCATAGCTATATGTGGGAGTTATATAGGGTGAATCGGTGCCAGAGGAAGTTTGGTAGTACCCAGTATGTTCATGGGCCAGATAGGTGGTATGCTCATAGGGCCCCTAGAGTAAGTTGATATGGGTCTATAGATAGCCTGTGATAGAGCACTGGCTAATTTCTGATAGGCGGTACCTGTTATATGGGTGCCAGTGAGACATATTACAGATCTAGGTATTACACATGAGTATGCACCATGGCACCATGGTGTGCTTCCACATCGTTTGACTATTTCTAGGGTGGCGTATAATGCCAGCATGAGAGATCCTCTAGTGGGGGCCTCCTCATGGTGGCAAGGATGGAGCCATTGGTGGTGATGATAGTGATGATGATGATGACAGTGGTCTTGACTCACACTAGTATGTTAGGGGCAGAGAACAACATCCAATATTACAGTAGACATAGGGACAGGGCCTCAGGTCTAGGCTAAGATAGGTGTTCAGGGAAGCTGACAAAGAGTTACCCCCAATAGGCAATCCAGTGGGGATATACACCCTTTTTTTAGCATGTATTTCTAGAACAAGGCCCGCCACCTCATGCTCCAGGGGGGTGGTGGTGATAGTGGACAGCTGGCTGCCCTTCAGCAGTAGTTACAAGTGGCAATTACCTTTGAGTTATAGGTGGCTGGAGAGAGAGATGCATCCAAGGCATATGTACATTCCCTCACAACAGAGTGACATTAGGTACATGCTCAGGTGCAGATTTTGACACTGGAGAGAGATCAAACTAGAGCATAGGCCACCCAGTGTAGTGATAGTACCCTATGACAGAGTCAGATTAGTGAGATGGCCATATAGGGGGCTAAGATATTAAGTTTTTTACATCAATCTCAAACCTGGTGCAGATGGTTATTGCTCAGAGGGACCATGCTACCCAGCACATTCACATGTTTATATTATATAGAGAGATCAGGCATGAGCCCAGGTGTAGGTTATTACTGTAGATAGAGATCAAGATGCCACTACTTCTATACATGATCAGGATGATAGTGGCAGGTTGATAGGTGAGCGAGATGTCTACCTTATAGGTAGCCATCGCTTCTAGAGATGTTGATCTGATACGTGATTCCAGGAGGTCTAGAGCTGAGGTTTTATATTATAGAACTTATTACTTTAGGGGTCAGTCTCAGTAGAGCAGCGAGTGGTTCCTTTTGAGCAGTCAAATGTGAGTGCAAAAGGCTCTAGGTCATGACGGTCAGACCACTTAGTTAGATCAGTTCGATAGCCTATTGCAGAGCAGATGGCTAGATAAAAACCAGCCAGACAATAGGGTGATACCCTTGGTGCTAGTCTATCACATCCACCACTCTTCTGTCCACCAGGTCATGGACCCAGGATCCCCGGCGAGGGCGAGGAGCTATGGTTGAGTTCTTTAATTTTCATTTTGTACAGATGTATTGTATATATGCCTCTGATGAAGGCTGATTTTGATGTATAATTTTATGTGCCATTATTTTGATGACACCTCTTGATGAAGGCTCGATTCTTTTTAACGCATGCCCCTTTTAGATGGCATATTGTATCGATGATGTACACTTCGAGAATTGACTTGGACAGTTATACATGTATCATATAGACATTTTGATGATGATTTTGTCATGTTATACCGTGATTAAGCTTTGTATGAGTATTGATTATGATGTATGATTTCTCTTTCCTCTATGCATGAGACATACTTTATATTTAGAGATGTGTATGTTTCATGCTTACATATAAATTGATATATCTATAGATAGCACCACATGTTTTTAGATGTATGCAATGTTTCTAAGTTCTTATTCTAGCACTTGGGATGATACTAGATGATATTGGTGTGGGGGGGATAGATTTGTGATTATGTGCAACCCCTCTTGCCCCCATTGATGATACGATATGTGATGATTAGCTTAGCATACATGCATGATGTAATACTTAGCATTTTTGTATATATGATGTAGTAGATGATGTTTTATATGTGATGAATGATAGATGATAGATGTGATAACAAATAACTGTGCAAGAGACAAATATACAAGTAAAAGTTAACAAAGCTAAACAATTGTACCTATACAACACAACATAACTTATGATGCAAACACATGATTTGACAAAGCATACTACAAAGATCAAATTGACATTTTAATCTAAGTAAGTAAAATGAACCCTAATAAATGCATACAAGCTACAAATGAATCAAATGTCATACATAATTATTTCAAACAAGATCTAACCTATACTAAGCAAATCAGTCACAACATCACATGAGAAGGTATTCACAATCAACACTGTACAAACCAACAACTAAAAGCAATTAAAGCATTACCTTGTTTTTGTGGGACAACACTGATATGTTTTCTAATGTTTTTGGGTTTATCTAAAAAGATAAGTATTTGAGGCTACTGTTCACATTATTTTCTTAAAACAGCATTGCACGGTTGTCGTAGCTTCATCCCTAAAAAAGGGATATTTTCTGAATGTTTAGGTTTTTTGTGTATCCTTTTTTGGGTGTTTTTGCATTTTTTCTAAGGTCATGTTCTGCAAGAAATGTACGAGAACAAAGAAGTGTGGATGCCCCCAGCGTGATGTGGGAATATACAAAAGGCAGAATGCCACGTGTGTATGTATGAGAAGGTGAAAATGTGTAGGTTCCCTCAGCGTTAGATGGGAGTATGCAAAGGCAATGTCCTTCATGCAGATATAAGAGCAAATAAGCCAGATCACAGTGTGGCAAAGGTGGCTTTAGTAGGGTTCCTAGACCTAGCAAAGGAAGTCATATCTAGAAAGTGGTGATGATTACCCATGTCCTGCTGTAAGAGTAAATTGTGCCTGGTGAATATTCCTTGAGCACTAAAAACTGGTTTTCTCCCAAAGACCTGCCCACTATGCCACAATTGTGTGGTTTTCACATGTGGATGACCTACTTTTTCTTTACTATTTTCTCAATTTTTCATTTTTTTTTATTTTTCTTTGTTTTTCTATTTTTTAGTTCTTATCTGATATTATCATCATGCTTAAGCATATAACCACTTGAGGTGCAAGGTGTTCATACGTTCTGGAAGCTCTTCACCATCTAAATATGCTATTTTATAAGCTTCTGATCCATATTTTGTAACTACTACATAAGGACCTAGCCAGTTAGCCTCAAACTTACCTTTCTTTTCTCTATCTTTGATGGTGTTCTTCTGATTTTATTTTAGAACTAGATCTCCTACATCAAATTCCTGATGAATGATGCATTTTTTGTATCCCCTAGACACTCTGTTCTGATAGAATTTCAGGTGATTGAGTGCTCTAATACGATTTTCATCTAATAGTTCTAACTCTACCAGGTGAGCAACTCTGTAGTCCTCATCTTTATCAAGATAGTCTCTGAGAGATATTCTTAGGGAAGGAAGCTCCACTTCCAGAGGTATGATGGCTTCAGTGCCATAGATGAGTGAATATGGGGTCACACTAGTAGGAGTGTAGATGGAAGTACGATAGGCCCAGAGGGCAGGATGTATCTGTAAGTGCCAATTACAGCTGTTTTACTGACCATTTTCTCCATAATCTGTACAAGGGTTTTATTAGTAGCTTCTGCCTGTCCATTACCTTGGGGGTAATAGGGGGTAGACCACTTGAGTTGGATATGGAAGCATTGACACAAGGTTTTAACCATTTTGTTTTTGAAGGATTTACCATTATCAGTGACAATGGCTGAAGGGATCCCGTAACGGCATATGAGATGGTTCATGATGAATTTTGAAATTTGCACACCCATGACATAGGTAAGAGGGATAGCCTCTACCCATTTGGTAAAATATTCAGTGGAAGTGATGATGTGAGTATGACCATCTGAAGAAGAAGGATGGAGCTTCCCTATGAGATCCAGGCCCCATTTAGAGAATGGCCAAGGCATTGTAATAGGCTGTAAGGCCTATGCTGGTGCATGTATTAAGTTTCCATATTTCTGGCATAGTTCACACTTCTTTACAAAGTTGCAAGTAATTTGATTCCATGGTAGGCCAATAATAGCCTACTCTCAATAGCTTCTTAGCTAAGACCATGTTGCTAGTGTGCGCTCCACAAATACCACCATGTACTTCTTTGATAGCGTGGATAGAATTAGCTACATCCAAACATCAAAGCAGATTCCCATCGTAGCCACGAAAATAAAGGGTGCCTCCTAGGAGGGTATAATGGGATATGTGGTGGATAAGGGCTTTCTTTTCAGAATGAGTAATGTCTGGTGGAAAAGTGCCATCTTGTAGGTATCGAAAAGATTGGATCATACCAAGGGGATAAGGGACCAACAACTTCACATGCCAAACACGACTCTGGCATATCATATGCTGGCACCTGTAAATGTTCTACGAAGAAAGTAATCTTACTTTCCTAAGGGGGAATGCATAACAGAGACCCAATAGTAGCCAAATCATCCATGGATCTATTTTTTGACCTTGGTTTTTTCTCAAATATGATCTGTGTAAAGTATTCCTTCAAGGTTTCAACCATCTTTTTATATGGAATAAGCTTCTCATCTTTAACTTTGTACTCATCATTAACTTGTTTAATGATAAGTTGAGAGTCTCCAATGACTCGTAGTTGTCAGATGTTCCAAGTAATAGCCAACTTGAGGCTAGCGATGAGTTCCTCGTACTCTGTAATATTGTTGGTGCATGGAAATCCCAACCGGAATGCTCTTGGTATGACATTTCCTGTGGGAGTGATGAGCACCACTCCTACTCTGGATCCATGGAAGGTGAAAGATCCATCAAAATGGATCTGCCATTCTACAGACTCTTCAATATACATCATAGATGCATCTGGAAAATCTAGGCACAAAGGTTCCATCCCTGGGAGAGGTGCTTCTGCCAACTGATCAGCCAACACCTATCCTTTCAAGGATTTTTGATTCACGAACTCAATATCAAATTCACTCAGGAGAATGATCCAATTAGCCATTCAATCCTATGAGGGCAGGTTTGGATAAAAGGTACTTGAGAGGGTCAACTTTGGATATGAGTTTTGTTTTATTATTTAGGAGATAATGGTGAAGCTTTTGGAAGGTGAAGAAAACTACCAAGTAGGCCTTTTCTATTTGGGGGTAATTCAACTCGTACGTGATCAAGGTGCAGCTGAGATAGTAAATTTCTCTCTCTTTATGGTCTAAGTCATATTGGGCAAGCAATGCACCAATAGAAAACTAGGTAGCAGAAATGTATAAGAGGAGAGGTTCACCTGGGGTAGGCGGCATGAGTACAGGTGGGCTGACCAAGTACTATTTTAGTAGTGCGAAGGCCTTTTGACAGTCAGGTCCCCAATTGAATGTGACATCTTTCTTGAGAAAATGGGTAAAGGGGTGGCACTTATCCGTAAGTTGTGAAATAAAGCGACAGATTGCCTGAATTTTCCCTTGTAGACTCCTTAGTTGCTTGAGAGTGGTAGGTGGTGGCATTTCTGTGATAGCCGTAACCTTTGCAGGGTCCACTTCAATCCCTCTTTGTGAAACAATGAATCCTAGGAGATTTCCTGATAAAACACCAAAGACACATTTCTTAGGGTTCAAGTGAACCTTATAGTCTCGTAGACATTGAAAAATACGCCTCAGTACTTCAGGGTGCTCTCTTCTACTCTTGGATTTCACTAGGATGTCATCAACATAATCTTCCATGATGTCATTTATCATATCATGGAAGATAACAGTCATGGCCCGCTGATAAGTAGCCCCAACATTCTTGAGCCTGAAAGGCATGACTTTGTAGCAAAATGTTCCCCAAGGGGTGATGAATGTTGTTTTATGTTGATCTTCTTCTACAATCCGTATCTGGTTATAACCTGAAAATCCATCCATTAAGGACAACATTTCATAACCAGCAGTGGAATCAACTATCATGTCAATGTTAGGTAGGGGAAAGTCATCCTTAGGACATGCCTTATTAATGTCATGGAAATCAGTGTAGATTCTTATGCCGACAGGCTTCTTCTGTATAAGGACTATGTTAGAGATCCATTCTGAATAGTCAATGGGTTTAATAAAATCAGCAGCTAACATCTTTTTCAATTCTTCTTTGAGAAGGAGTGCCACCTTAGGATGCATATTTCTCCATTTTTTCTTGATGGGTTTGGCATCCGGGTGCACAATGAGGTTGTGCACAACTAGCTCTTGGGTCCAAACTAGGCATATCTACACATTTCCATGTGAATATGTCCATGTATTCTTTTAAGAGCTCTACAAATATCTTTTTTTCCTGAGCTGAGAGTGAAGCCCCCAACTTTATCATTCTAGGTTGCTCCTCTGAGCCAATGTTGATGTTGATTGTTTCCTCAACAAGCATCTTAGAAGCATCTTCCATCCATGTAGGATCAGGGGGAAGAGTAAGATCGACCTCCTGTGGTAGCTCATTATCATCTTTAAATGGATAAATCACTTCATCTTTAGACTCTTCATTTTATTTATCTATGAGTTTTTCAAAGAGTTTGTCACTGTGAGATTTCCATTTATCCTTTTTGTCCAGGTTTCTCAGAAGTGGTTGTACTCTTATTTACTGTCTTCTTATTCAAACATTCACACATCTCAGCTTCTTCCCCGAAGTATGCACAAGTGTCTAGTTGAATTGCAAATCCTTTCTTGTGGTCCCTAGCTGGAATAGAATCCCTGAGTCCCATGAACTCTGTAAATGCCTCATCATTTTCAAATAAATCTAGGGGCACGTGAAGTTGTTGATCCCAATCTATAAGTTTAGGATATACAAGGGCTACTTGATATTTTTTTAAGGGGATGGATTCAGATAAGGTAAGGACTGTAATGAATCTGGGAATAGGTTAGTGGAAGCAAGATCCTCGTAGAGGCTACATTGGGAATTTGCGTCACTATCAGAATGAGATGAAACATCCTCACGTTTAGAAAGAGGTGGCATCAATCTGAGAGGGTAGAGCATTATGAGGCCTTATCCCAAGGCCATGTTTATCAAACTTAAAATGAGGGATGGGAATAGGCTCTAGCTGGCCTTGTGCATTAATGCCACATCTAAACCCACTATAGCCCATGACAAACATCATGCGGTGACCTTTGATGTATTGGGGTGCTTGATGGCATGAAGCCATGGTGCCTTCTAGCACTCTGCTGGTAGGATCTTATAACACTTTCTCCTCAGATAGGAGACTGCTATGGATAAAATTTTCCAATGATTTAGGACACTTCTCATGAGTGCTCTTGAACTGAAAATAAGGCTTACCCCTTGTTCTAAGAGATACTGATAAATCTGATATTAACAAATCCTGTTCAAGAGTGAATGGCTCACCTAGGCCATATTTTGTTGATGTTTCCTCCCATGAAGAGAATGAAATGACTAATGAAGGAAAGTATTGATTATAAGGCGTGAGGGATTCTGGATCTATCCATTTTTCTTCATAGCTTCTGTTTGTAGGGGGGCAACAACATCCACATAAGGACACTCATAAGCTACACGAGAAAAATTGTGTAATGCCCTACAATGTGTGAATGGTTTTGGGTCACCCAGAATGGTAACCACTTGACCTTCATGACATAACTTGATGCACTCATGAAAATTTGATGGAATAGTTTACATGGCATGGATCCATGGGCACCCCAAGAGCATGTTGTATGGAAGGTCCAAGTCAAGGACATGGAACGTCGTGTCATGACAAGTTGGGCCTACTTCCATGGGAACTACTATAGTACCCACTGATTCTCGTTCTTCATTGTCATAAGCCATGATTGTGATAGTCTTAGCTCCCAGATCTATTTTTGAATGGCCTAGCTACTTAACCAGCTTCAAAGTGCAAATGTTTAGACCAGATCCGCCATCCACAAGTACCCTGTTGATTTTGCGACATGTAACCACCACTTCTGAGATACAAGGGTAAGTTATGTTCTGGGTTGTTACATGGGATTGTAGTGCGATCAAAAGTAATATGATCATTAGATTCTAGGCGCACAATCATGGCTTGAAGGTTTGTAGGGTCTACATCTATTGAAACCCCTAAATTTTGCAATGTTTTGTACAGTATGTTCTTGTGGGCATTAGATATTTTGAGGAGATCGAGAATAGATATCCTAGCAGGTGTTTTCTCTAACTGATCTATTAAATTATACTAACCTTCCTGAGGGATAGGCATGGGATCTAGTATGACTAAGCGGGCACGTCTCGTCCCTACTGTGTAAATTTTTTCTAAAATCCGGATGGTGTTGATCTGTTCATTAGATGAGCTAATACATCCTATGAGAGAATCAAAAGGACTATCATTTGTAGGGTAAACATAAGTGGAATTTCTATAGTCATTGGAGGTTTTCCCATGATCTGGTTTCCTTTTCTTTTTATCTGCATGATTAGGAAAAGGTTCTTTATAGATACCCATTTTCTCATTTGGACCTTTTCTAGATTCAAGGGGAGAATCCACAATGATCTTTCCTTCCTCGATGAGGTCTTGTATGTAATGACACAGTCTCAAACACCTATCTGTCTTGTGTCCTTTAACACGGTGGAAGTCACAATATTTATGGTCTTTGAACCAACCAGGTTTTGGAGCATCCTCTGGGTATGGTACCATCAAGTTGGATATTCCACCATTTTTGCATCATCTAATTGTTTTAGTATGACAGATAAGGACTCCGTTAAGGATGTAAACATATGTTTAGTAGGTGCTTTGGGATGAGGTCCTTGTGAAAGCTTTAAAAGTGGGCCTGTCTGTATGGCTTGGACTCTCTTGGAGTCTGTAATGCCATCACCAACAACATGCTTGTTCTTATTGAAGAATTTAGGTTTGTCTATGGATTTGGCTTCATGTTTGTTTTTAACGATGGACTTAAGCATTCCCTTTACAATGAGGGCTTTCTCAATTTGACTGCCTTTCTCTATGACCTCTTCAAATTTTGAGCCACAGTGCATCTGTAAATGAAAGGCTATTTTTGGGTTTAAGTTAGGAACAAATATGCTCACTAGCTATTTTTTAGGTAAGGCACAAAGGAAACGACTTGGCTAACCCATGCCATCATTGTAAAAATCCTGCAAATGTCTCATTGGTTTTTTGTTTTGTATTGCATAAATCATTCATTGTGATGTCGCTTTCCATATTATAGGAGTAATGCCATACAATTTTTTCTGCTAATGCGGGCCACGTTGTAATGGAGCCCTTGGGTATGCTATAGAACCATTCCAATCCCATGGCTCCTAGGCTGTGAGGAAAAAGTCGTATTAAGAAATTATCACTATATGTGACCTCTTGGCAAGCCATGTAAAAGTCTTTTATATGATCACGAGGATCACTTTTGCACTTATACTTATCAAACTTGGGAATGGTAAAGTGTTTTGGGAAAGGCTTCTACAACATGTCCTTATCAAAGGGGTAAGGGCATAGTTCTTCATATGAATATTTTCTATTCTGACCTACATTTCCCTCTTGTAATGTAGTAAGTGTATTTTTCATTGATTGTAACTCTTTCTGAATGAGTTTCTCTTTAGTAGGTGACATTGGTCTTTGTACCTGAGTACTTTAAAGGTATGGTTTGTGTGTGGATCAAAATGAAACTCGCTAGGTTTATTTTTGTCTTTGTCTTTGTATATATTTCTTCTTGAAGAGCCTAAGTTTGTCTAGCTTTTGGCTCAACTTCAAGATATATTTTTGAAGGATCTCCTCTTTAACCAGGGGGTCCTCTTCTTCATCAAATTTCAAAGGAGGGGAAGCTTTACGCTCAATTTTCACTTTACGTGAAGCTTTATAGTGAGGTCTTCATGATGGGTCCCCCTTTGACGGTGGCTTTATGTTCTCCCAAATTTGGAAGCGTATCCCACATAAAAAGGATTATCTATGTCTAAGAGGAATAGTTCATTCTCCTAGTTTCAGGGTTAATGACCTTTATTTCTTCTTCAGATTCTTGCGGAATTTTAGCTCCTAATTCTAAGACTCTTGTGAGTACTTGATCTTTATTATAATATATTGAGTTCATCAAATCTACCTAGGTCTAATCTCTATTCTTCTCCAGAAGAGTTTGAATCTTCTTCGCTATGGTCAATTAATGGCTCCACATCGTTGACTTGAGAAAAGAGAGGCGCTAAGTTTTTTCCACTAAATGGTAAGGTTTCAAAAGGGTTTTCTCCTATGTCATGCTTGTTTGATTTGGTTGCCATCTTTGCAATTTTAGGCATTAATAGCTAGACATTTGTATGCAGCTAGCATGGCCCCTAAAGTTTATGGTTTGTACAAGCCGTTGAAGGGGGGGTATTTTGAACTATACCACAGTGTATCCTGGATCGTATTTTGTTATGCTAGCATGCATTTTTTTATATCAAGGAATAGGGGCTTTCATATGGACACCGGAAGGCAATGAAAACCCTAAGATCGACTGCTACCAAACCTATTCCCTAATTCTGGATCGAGACAATCATTGTATCAATATGTAGGTTTTTTTAGAATTTTAATATAGAGCCTAAGTACTGACGTAGGTGTTGCCTCGGGATCCCTCGAGCTAAGGAAAAATAAAATGTAGATTTTATTTTGCCATATAAAATGGTCATATGAGGGCTTTTGAAAGCTTGTGGTAGGTGACTTAGAGTTTAGCGTAACTTTAATTTTATTTGTGATACATGAACCGCAGACAAGTAATTTATTTTGTTTTAGTGACAACCTTATCACAATAAATATAAGGCATTAGCGAAAAAATTCAAAAAGACTTGTAAATTTTGACGTCGGTAACTCGGTTTTGAGTGCCGTTTTTCACAACAAGTGATTTTTTTTTTATGTGAGTAACGTAACCATGCAATAAAGGGAGTTTTACCATTATTCTCATGAGAATTGAGAACTATGATTATAAAGTGCTAAGATATGGAGGAGTATTATAATGCAAACAAAAATATCAACTTCAAGCTGAGCCCAACGATGGACCTAAATTTTTGGGAGTTGCAGTTTGTACCTATCATGAAATTCTGAGAATGATAGGATTTTTATTTGAAAGTATGTGGACTTCAAGAGGATATTGTAAGATTTTTGGAAGAAAATAGATCGCTCAAGAAGTGAAATTCTCTTCTACAATCATTCATTCATGATAAGGATACAATAATACACTTCATGTAGAACAAACTTGCTACCCTACAACATCACCATCATATTGTGGACAACCATATCCATGCTCCTAGTCCATTTGCAGTTGATGATCTTGTACCCACTGACATAAAGTGGGATGTAGTTTAATCTCGTGATGAAAGACACTTAGATCAAACTTACAAGGATTATTTGCCTTGTTCAAAAAACAATGTTCAAATTCCAAATGAGTAGTCACTTTGTGATGGCTTGACACAACAATGGACTAGCAAAGTGGGCTCCAAGACAGAATGGCCTCCTTAAATAAGTTCTCTCAACTAGGTGTTACAAAGCTGTCTTAAGCGAGTGTGATTTACCCAAATAGTCACCCTAACTATCTTAGGATTATCTCAGCTTTACTTTACCCTCTTCAAGCATAGTGGGTAATAAATGCATCCACGTGTACTCTCATTGGGGTCACCATACAGACAACCGGTAACGCTAACTCACAAGGAAAATACTAGTCAAGTTGGTAAGTGGAGCACTTCCTATTTCATCATTTGAGGTTAATCAGTGGTGGATTACTTTAGGGTCTGGAACCACCCATTGTGTAGATTTAAGGCGTTTTATGCCCAAGGGGGTCAGGTTCAAGTTAAGCGGATAAGATGTGCCCTTTCTCCAAATCTACAATCAGGTGATGAAAGAGTGATGTGTTTTTCATATTGCTTAACTTAATGTGTTTGAAGTACTCCACACCATTTGGACAACTTGCATTTAAACATGTGTATTAGAATTTTTGTGTCTGTTTTTCGCCTTTCTTCTACAAGCATTGGGTTCCTAGTAGACAATAAGTTTTAGTAATTTCCAATTTGCAGATTAATGTCAAGAAAGAAAACTTTACAACCTTGCTTTTGATTCTAAGGATCATCAAATAGGTGCGAAGGAAAAGAGCATACGCCAATGTGAAAAAACCCACTAATCACCTGAAGTTTCAATTTATCCTTTATTAAAACAAGGTGTTTTGAAATTCGATACAAGTTTGTATAAGGGTTCTAATCTCCAAGATTGGCTTTTGAAGGTGTGAGGAGGAGAGGCATATGCACTTTTACAAACCTAGTTTAAGCTAAGAACCGAAAACACTTACTATGCAAGCTAAAATACCAAAGAAGAAAACTTGTGTATTTAATTTGTTCGTCCTATAAAAAACCTATAGCAAAGATCAGAAAAAAAGATTTTGCAAACTATAGAAAAAAATTCTAATTTTAACATAGACACCTGCATGCCCAAACCGACACCAATGTGCCCCATCCGACGTGTACATGTCTAACTCAACGAATACACCTACAAAATAAGATTAGTAAAACACACAGTATACCCAAAAACACAAATGCATCCAGAAAGACAGAGACGCTAGCAACTCAACGAGGACGCTTAGGGTTCAACGAAGACACAACCAAGGATTAAAAAAACAGTCAAATTTTCACACAGTCGGGTTATTTACAAAGACGCGGCCAAAGAGATAGTGACGCAGACCCACTGATGGAGACGCATGCGCGTCCCTGTAGAGAGATAACCTGTCAATGATGAGTACATTCAAATAGGTGCACTCCTATTACGACAAGAACGGTAGGGTTTCAACGTGGACACGCCCCTACAAACCGACAGTACCCTTGTGAAAAAACCATGTCCACCCCCACACACCCCACACAACCTGGATGTTTTGTAAAACTCAATGATTCAAAAAAATTAAGAGAAAGAGGTATTGTTAGTCCAAAGTATCATATTTCTAGTTCACACCATAGAAACAGATGCAAATAAGCGTGATTATCTAGTGTTAGAAATTACAAAATTGGAAAAATAACAAGTTATTTTAACTAAAAAACTTGACAAATGAACTTTGAAGGAACCAAAAGACCTCCATTAATGGAGGATGGACATAAGTGTCCCACCGGGGTGTGCCAAATGTGTTTCAAGAAAATATTTTGCAAGGGTTATGAAATGGGGTTAGAAACACTCAAGAACTCAAAAATCTTTGGGTAAAATGCCCTCAATGGGACCATATGATAGGAATTGAGCAAGGAATCCTATTGGCATGCTTTAACTTGAAGTAAACAAACAATTTTAAACAAATGAAGTAACCTCTATTTCTTGAAAAGCACCAACAGTTAAGAATGAACCTAAAAGGATCTAAGAAATCAAATTTATGCTTCAAGAGAATGGGATCTCACCATTAGTGGCTTCAAGGCCAATGGTTCTTCCCAAGTTACTCCATAATGTTGTGATTTAGAAATGGCAAAGCAAAGCCAATAGGCTCAATAGAAATGGGAATGAAACTCATAATCCTAGCAATAATAATATGTTTAGGTTAGAGGGAAAAGAATGTTCTTAGAATGAAGAAGGGGGTAGAGTATAGGTCGGTAGTAGGGTTGGTGAGACTATTTTAGAGTTTCCATTTGGGGAAATAGGGAGGTTTTTTTTGGTGTATGTGGGACATAAAAAGGGATTCAACAAGTTAAATAGCAAGTCAAAGTAACATTTGAAGTTTTAGGAGAGGTTTGATCATGGGTAAGATAGCTAACCATGTTAGAGGGTACTTAATCCTATTTAGAGATAAATTTTAGGTTTCGGAGAGGTTTTTGAAGGATTAATTATCCAAATGAGAAGGGGACTTGATATTCCAGGGAGTTAAAGAGGAGGTAAAGGAGAATATTAGCCAAGAAAGAGGTTATTCTAACCTACTTAATTAGTTTACATGAGGAAAAAAGAGAGAGTTCCAAAATGTTGCCGCTAAAAATGGGAAGGTTCGAAGGGTTTTCTCCGATGTCTGTGCATTTGATTGGTTTCCATCGTGGCAATTTTAGGGCATTACCAGTCTGACATTGTATGTAGCTAGCAGACCCCTAGTTTATGTTTATGCAAAGTCCATTCAAGGTGATGTTTGAACTATACGCACAATGTTCCTAGAGCATGTTATGTAGTCATTTTTTCTCAAGGAACACTCATATGCACGACCTAATGTAATGATCACTCCAATTTTTTTGTTACCAAGAAAGAGCCTATGCCCTAAAATAGATATCGACAATATCGTATCAATATGTAGGTCAAGTTAGATTCTAACAAGGCCTAATAACTGACATGGTGTTGACGCAGTCCCTCGACAGGTACACTACAACTAGTTTGAATTTCGATGAAAGCCAAACCTCTAAAAATGGAAGTCAAGACTAGATATATGCTAACAATTTCATCATGATACTTAACCGAGAAAGCAAGGTGTAGTATCAAGACAACCTTATCACAATATATAAGGTGTTATCGAACTGTTCAAAAATACTTAGATGACGTCGAAACCGAACCAAGTGATAAGTATAACAAGGATGTTTTTAATTATGTGAGCAATGTAACGTTTTGCAATAAAGGGACTTATACCATTTTCTCATAAAAAATGAAGACACGACATAAGTACCACGATTGTGCGTCTAGAATGCGAACAAAACTATCAATTCAAGAAGAGACGAATGATGAACGAACTCGCCTGCGGTGAAGATAATCTTGAAAATCAAGATTGAAGGACTTTTATCAAAGATATGAAAAATGTACCTGCACACTTAGACGTTTAAACAACCAACCAACCATAACCATGGCATGGGCATAAATGGACAAAAAAGTGGTGAGCACTATCTCTGATAAAAACACGCAACGGTATGCACTTTCTCATCCCAAAAAATGGCGTGAGAACGCAAGGGTATACATCAAAAGATGAAACAAAACTCGCACCACTTGGGCAGCGTTTCACACCCGTCTGAAGATTAGAAATAAAACTAACATAAATTGGGATGTAGTTTTAATCTCGTGCAGGAAGACACTTGATCAAACTTACAGGATTATGTGCCTGTTCAAACAACAGTGCAATTCCATGATTAGTCCTTTGTGATGGCTTGACACAACAATGGACAGCAAAGTGGGCTTCCAAGACATATGCCTCCTACATAGTTCCTTGTTCTCTCAACTAGGTTACAAGCTGGCTTAAGTCGAGGTGATTTTACCCGATAGTCACCCTAACTAGTCTGGATTATCTCAGCTTTACTTTTCCCCTCTTCAGCATAGTGGGTAATAATGCTCCACGTGTACCTCACTTGGGGTCACCATACAGACAAACCGTCCGCTAACTCACACAGGAAAATACTAGTCAAGTTGGTATTGGATCACTGTCCTATTTCATCCATGAGGTTACTCAGTGTTGATTACTTAGGGTTTCCTGTAACCATCCCATTGTTTTATATTAAGGCTTTATGTCCAAATTGGTTCATTTCAAGTTAAGCGGATAAGGATGTGCCTTTTCCCAAATCTACATACAGTGTGATGAAAGTGATGTGTTTTTTCATATTGCTTAACTTAATGTGTTTTAAGTATCACACCATTTGGAAACCTGCATAAACATGGTTATTATGAATTTTTGTTGTTTATGTTTTTTACGCCTTTCTTCGACAAGCAGGGGGGGGTGTAGACAATAGTTTTAGTAATTTCCAATTTCGCAGATTACGTCAAGAAAGAAACTTTACACCTTGCTTTTTGAATTCCTAAGATCATCAAATAGGTGCTAAGGAAATCATACGCAATTTGAAAAAATCCCACTAATCACATAAAAGTTTACTTATCCTGTAGAAAACAAGTGTTTTGTACTATTCGATACACGTTTGTATAAGTGTTTCTATCTCCAAGATTGCTTTTGAAGGTGTGAGGAGGATCCTAATCACTTTTACAAACCTAGTTTATCTAATAACCGAAAACACTACTATGCACGCTAAAATCCAAAGACAACGTTGTATTTAATTTGTTAGTCCTAAAAACTATAGCAAAGATCAGAAAGAAAGATTTTGAAACTATAGAAAAAAAGTCTAATTTTTACATAGACACCCTGCATATTCCCCAACCGACACCAATTGTCCCCCATCCTCCCGTGTACATTCTAACTCCAACGAATACACCTACCAAATAAGATTAGTAAAACACAGTATAACCAAACCAAATGCATCCAGAAGACAGAGACGGTACAAAAGAGACAAGGAAGGACAAAGAACAGGAGAGGCAGAGCAATAAGCCCAGAAGAGGTGGGAGAAGTAGGGAGCAAATGCTAGTGAAAAGGGGGACCGGTGGCACCACTGCAACTCCACGATGACGCTTATGGTCAACGAAGACCCAACCAAGGATTAAAAACAACAGCAAATTTTCAACACAGTCGGTATTTACAAAGACGCGCCAAAGAGATGTGGACGCAGACCCACTGATGTGAGACGCTGCTCGTCCCTGTAGAGAGATAACCTGTCCATGATTATACCTTCACTATGTCACTCCTATTTACGACAAGAAACGGTAGGTTTCAACGTGGACACGCCCCCCTTACACACCTACACTTACCTTGTGAAAAACCTGTAAACTCACTGATTCAAAAAAAATTTAAGATAAAAGAGTTTTAGTTTTGTAGTCCAGTATCATATTCTAGTTCAACACACCCCTCAACACATCTTCCACTAAGCGTGATTTATCTAGGTTAAATACGAAATGGAATAACAAGTTATTTTAACTAAAAACTTGCAATGAACTTTGAAAGGACCTCAAACGGACCTCCATTAATGGAGGATGGACATAAGTGTCCCCACCGGGTGCCAAATGTGTTTCACTGAAATTTTTTGTCAAGGTGCTATGGAAATGGGGTTAGAAACACTCCAAACCTCAAAAATCTTTGTGTAAAAATGCCCCTCAATGGACCAATGATAGAAATGAGCAAGGAATCCTATTTGCATGCATTACTTTGAAGTAAACCAACATTTAACAAATGAAGTTAACCTCTCTTCTTTAACGCACAAAGTAAAGTGAACCTACAAGGATCTAGGCATCATTTATGATTCAAGGAGAAGGGGAGCGCACCATTAGTGGCTTCAAGGCCAATGGTTCTTCCTCTTTACTCATTTGTGTGATGAACTTCAAAATCAAAGCCAATAGCTTCAATATAATGTAATTACACTCCTAATCCAGCAAGATCTATAGTTATGTTATGGAAGAATGTTCGTAGAAGAAGGGGTATAGACTATTTATAGTTTTTTTCCATTTGGGAATAGGAGGTTTTTTTGGTGTATGTGGACTAAAAAGGATTCAACAAGTAAATTAGCGAATCAAATAACATTTGACTATTTTTAGAGAGGGAGGGTGGATCATGGTTAGAAGACTAGCTAACCATGTTTAGATAGGGTAATTAATATCCTTTTTTAGAGATAATTAGGTTCTGAGAGGGTTTTGAAAGGCTTATTAATCCAATGAAGTGGATTGATATTCAGGGGTTACTAGAGGATGTAAGAAGAGCATATTTACGCCAAGAAAGGTGTTTCTAACCTACTTAATTAGACCTTACATGGAAATCGACCAAAGATGTCGGAAGAGGGGAGTTACATAGATTCTAACGCGAATGTCGTAACTTTGCGAGGAAGAGAAGAATAAGTGTCAATATATCAATAATAGCTACTTTGATCAAATTTGGGGCAAACTACAAGTGTCTTAACTACCAAGCATGGGCTTCTTACCTCAGCTTTATAATTTTGTCATAATTTGTTTTCATTTGCATATAATAATGTTCAACCATTAGCTGCTTAAACTTTTAGATATTTTAAATATACGTGTATCGCACAACAACAACACACCGCATGACGTATGCAGTGCAAATTAAACCTTGATTGTAAACCTGAGACGTAACACCCACTTTCTCATAAATTTAGAAACTCAACAATCGAAATAGATAACTGCAGCCCCTCGAGTGGGCTAGTTTAGTTTAAATTCATCCTTAAACTCAGTTATTTTCCTTTCGTAAAATTAGGTAAATCGCAATTTTTGAAGACTCACAAACCAACCGTCTAGGCCCTAGAAAAGGGATGAAAAGTTATGTTTGTGTACCTCATTACGTGGGTTGTTGTATCAAGTTTAGATTGACCCCAAGTGATTGTTTGTGCTATCTTCTTCACCCATCTAGGTGCCCTGTTACCCCATTCTTGCAGTTCTAGGAAGTTGTTAAAAAGTAAAAGTTGGCCTTCGTTTCATCTCACTGTTTGAACCTTGAGCGAAGGAGCACTTTTACGCCTTCTAAAACCTCAAGTATTTCTACTAGATGATTTCTTACAACATCCATTTTAAGGAAAAAAACCTTTCTAGATAGTTTGGAAATGGGGTTTTGTAGGCCTCAAGTCATAGTTTGACTAGGTCAAATTGGACCAATTACGACAGATGGCTCCGGAAAACCCGTCACTGTTTGTAACTCAGTTTCCAGTTCCCAGTTCCGTCAAATATGATGTATTCTCCATATACATTAGGGCATGTATCAATCTTCTTATGGAAATTCCAACCATCGAAATTTATTTTTTGGATAACGTTTCTTAGCCCTCGAGCTAAAATTGGTTTGTCTGTGGCAACTAGCCCAATTACGACCGATGGCCCCGAAAAAATAGTCGCCAATTGTAAACCATTCACCACTTCTGAATTTTGTTAGTTTCTATGAATTCATGGTATGTAGGAGGGCACATAGAAATTTACCCATTGTGCATTTTCTCGTCAAAAGATAGTTTTTGAATGCATTTCTTAGCCTCCAAACCAAAATGAGATATTTTTGCAACTAGTAGAAAAATGTAAAATAAGGTCACAGGACCCTAGCCAAGACAATCAACCATTGTGAAAACTTATTGAAATGTATAATTAACTGTATGAAACTCTTTCCCAAGTGGTTTGAAGTGTGAAATGTGACTTCTGGAAAAATAGTGTTTATCTCTTTTCCCTATCACTTTCTCTCTCCTTAGTTAAGAAATGACGTGAAATGAATATATGCTTCTAACCCTCTCTTTTTTAGAGAAGTTATTATTATTATCTAAATGGAAAACTAAAAATGTTGATTATGCTAGATTTAGGTGGATGTCATGCCAGTGATTTATCGTTTATTTCATGCTCACATGTTTTTATAGGATGCAAGTAAGATGGTGAAACGACGTGGTTGTAATTCATTGTGTATTATTATAATTTATGTATGTTAATGGAAAATATATATATGTATTGCTATTCTACAATAAATTTTATTATTCAAAATTGGTAATATTAATGAAATGCTAGTTTTAAGGGTGTTATGGGAGATGTGCATTTAACTATAGGTGTCTTCTTTATTGTGCTTTACGTATGGTTAAAAATGGGGTTGGATATATGTATGTTAAATGAAATTGTAGATGATATTTCAACATTTTTCAAACTATTAAAAGGTTTATTATTGAAGTTTTGTAATATTTTTAGGATGCTAGTGTTTAAGAGAAATTTTCATCTAAACATCGGTGTTGTTTTGACCCCAAAATTTTGTATTGTACAAGTTGGATAAATATGTTAAATGAAATTGAATTTGACATCTTATAGTGCATTCTCATTGTGAAATTTACAATGAAATCTCTAGAGTGTTGTGTTATTTAACTAGTGAATATAGAAAAGAAAATTAAATATAACAATCAACCTTAGTTTAAAACTTGTGCATATCTACCCTTCTCGCATGATCTTTCTTAGCACAAAAGAAACTAAAACCTTATAATGAACTTAAATCTTTATACTTGGTAACACCTTCTATCTTAAGTAAATAAGATCCCAATTATGAGTTTATCATCATAGCTTGTTTTCTTAGCGACATCATCATGAACCTGACAGTTAGGAATGACATGGTTAAAATTTGTCTTGAGTATGTGGTTCCCTCCTAGGTTTTGTAATCATGTGCGTAGTAAGGAGAATGTGTTATCCTAAGGTATTACTCCATGGGAGTCCAACATTAAACATAGTGTAAAACCCTCTTGGACCGACACATGTGTTGAGCTATGAAGATTGTCAACTAACCTTAGAAGTCACCTTTAAGAATTGGGATCGTAAATGAACTCAATACCCAATATTGATTATCATTTGAGTTCTATGGTACAATACTAAGATTTAATTGTGAAACTTAACAAAATTTAATGTATGATTAGGTTGTGAAAAAGGTAACTGTAAGATGATGTGCTTGGAGAAAGGTGAAAATTAGATTGTTCTTATGACATGTTTAAACCATCTTTTGGTGAAAAAAGGGATCTACATTGTGTAAACTCTAATGTGAACTTTAACCCTTTAAATAATGGACTACTCTATCTTGCTCTCCCACTTATACTAGTATGTAATAGATGTATGATGTGAAACTATGTGATCATGTTCTCAGAGATAAATCCCCTAAAACAGGGACTAGTGCTCTCAAGAGGATTCAAATTCCCCTAATAGCAAATAGGTTACACAATTTTTTACAAAAGGAAAATGGACCTAGTTAGGGGAAACCCTCTTAAGTTGGATGTAAAATGATACTTAGAAAACCTAATCTAGAAACAAAAATAAGGAAGTATGTTGTCATGTTAAGTGATTTTGAACCCTTAACTACCGGAATATAACTATGATAAAACTATAATTGACACTTGTCCTTGGGAAGTTTAATCATGAGATGTTATTCCATAGGTAAAGCAAAACATGATCTTTCTTGTAATGTGATTAAACCCCCTTGCTATGGATACATAGCCTATTTCCTATAATAATTGTTGTGTACTAACACAATTATCAATTTATAAATGAAAGAAAGAAACTTGACCCTAATCCTTGAAAACAAATGTGAATTTCATCTCCTTTGGACTTACACTTATTCTGTTGTGTAACAGAGGTATGATATAAGATCAAGATGCATGCCCTTAGGAGTGAATCCTGGGGATAATACCTAGTAGCCTTGTGTGTATGTAAATAGCCTCGTGTGTAAATAAATATACAGTTAACAAACAAGAAAATTAAACAATTAATTGGAATAATGTAGATGATCCTTATTCAAAGAGATACATCGTAAGTTAAATGTTAAACAATATAAAGGAAATCTAGAAAAGGAAAAGGAATGTATGATTCACATGTTATGATCCTTTCTATAACTTATGTCAAATATTAAAACATGATTGTAATAAATATCTAATCCTAAAAATATCATGCCTCCGGAATACCCTAACTATAAGTTTATACTATTCTTGAATCGTTATGTTGTGCCTTGTCATTTAAAAAAATGTCACCTTGATGTGCACCACATGATTTCATTTTATCTATGTGGGTTAATGTTTGTTCAAACATATCATGTGTTGTATATTGTCCTAAGTGATCTCTTGTAGTGTCATGTGTATTGCAATGTTAGTAAAAAAAAATGTTCCGGTATTTTTATTTATGTATTTGAGTGTGAAAAATGTGGGTGTTACATTTGGTATCAGAGAGGAGGTTCATACTCTCAAACCTTTAGGACAGATTGGAGATTTGATGATTTGACATGGTGGTGGTGGAGATGAGAAGATTAATATGATATGCATGGGAGGCCTAGGAGCTAGCTTGCCAGCTTGGATCAAACAATTTTCAGCTCTAATGGTAATGCTATAAGCAGTAGGGATAGTTGTGCCTCCCATGGATTGCATTATCATAGAAATATCAGAATTTAAAGCTTTAAGGTAATATATAAAATCACCTTATGTTATTGGCCTTGCTGCCATTGGAATTCTCTCCCAAGTCCTTTGAAATCTGAAGTTGAAGTCAGTCAGTTGTTCATTGGTAGCTCTCTTGATAGTTGTTAATTGTTCCAAAAGGGATAAGTTATCCCCCTTTTCTCCAAACTGCTCATAGAGGGCTATACATAACTGGTTCCAATTTTGGATAGAGCCTGAAGCAAGGCTCCTGAACCATTGCAAAGCCTTCCCTTTGAATTAAGATTCCAGCAATTTGACAACAACTTGCATCTCATCAATCTCATGGATTGCACAAATGTTAGCAATGTCCTTGACATGATCACCAGGAGTGGTTTGATTCTCTCCAGTAAAGTATGGAATGTTCTTCAGTGCTGCAACTGGGATTGGATTTTGTGCATTGAGAGCAAGTGGGCTGTTGCCAGTGAAATTGACATATGGGTTGTGTTGTGCCATTCTGATTTGCCTTAGAACCCTTGTTGATTGGATGAAATGTCTACCAAGTGGAGGAGTTGATAGAGTTTTGTTTGGTGGAGATGGAGACCTTTGGATTCTCCTCCCTCTTGGTATTATTCTTGGAGATAATTGCAGATACTCAAACAATACTTCTTCTTCTCCAACTCTTGACCTTGTGGTGATTCTTCTCATGAGTTTTCAGGTATGTACTGCTAAAACCAGTTGATTCCTCTTCCTTGGAGTCGTCAGATGTGCAATTCAAGGCTCTTTTTAAGCAAGAAACTTGCAACAAATGCACATCAACTTTTTTGCAATGAAGATGAAGACATCATGGGTCCCACCGGGTGTGCCAAAACTGTTAGTGCAAATCAGCAGCACCCTCTAGATGTTCTATCAAATTTCTGGTTTGACATTTTAGCATCCAGTGTGATTGCACAACATTGAATCTTTTCCCCAAGTGTGGGACTTGTAAAAGTGGGAAAAGAATCTCCAGATTAGAGGTTGGTTCCTCAACTCCTCTGTTCAAGTGTGCATGACATTCTTAGAGGGTTTACCTATAACTTAATCAAACTTTTCCAAGGAGACAGGGTTGAGAAAATGCAAAAATAAACCTAGTCTAATTGAGGTGATGCACCAAAGAAGTAATAGACATCTGTTACTGCAAAATATGCACAATCCACAAGAAAATACAGCACAAAACATGCACAATTTTCCAAAATTTAATGAGAGATTATGAAAAATGATAAATATATGAAAGGATTGAGAAGATTTTAATCACAGAGCACACATTATCATTCCAGGTCCAATACAGTGCATTACAATGGCCACGAGGCAAAAAGAGATGTTGTATTTGCATGAAAAGGTAAAAATTTCCACAAATCTACCAAAAAGGGAAGAAAAGGGAAGTTGCATGGCCAGAAAATTGTCTAACTATATGAGAATGAGCCCATTCTGACTTCTTACAATGCCCATTCGAGCTCAGGAGAGAGAAACGTAGGAAAACATGAGAAAGTTTTCAACCACCGACCAAATTCATAATTAACAGCATGGGTATCCTTAAAAGTTTGTTCCCTGACATTTTTGACCATGCTGGGAGAGAATATGAGCCATGCTGCATTAAAAATGGTGGTTGAAATGTCATTTTTGTTCATTTCCACGTGCTGGAGGTGTTTTCCAATTTTATCTCTCCAAACTCCACCAAAACACAAAATTGACCCCAGAATCATGTAGAGAATTTCACTAGCTTTCCATTGATATAAAGAATTCCCAAAACCAAGCTCTGGATCGAAAGTTATGCCCATTCGAAAATTTAGGGCAAAATAAGGCCGAAAATGGATGGCGGGACAAAATTTTAAAATTTTCCCACTTTTTGCATTTAGGAAATTTTCCCCAAAAATATCCACGCCCCGCCGGTTTGGTGCCACGTGGCACATTCTGATTAGTTTCGGGCCTTTCCTGCTTCTTTTTCCACCGCTTCGACATTTGGAAAATTTTCCAAAAATTCCCCGCCGGCTACATGACCCGAGGACACATGGCATGACGTGATTCACCGCGGGATTTTTGCTTGTGTTTTCCATCACTGTTGACCATCTTCCCTGAGCTAAACACGTGGTAGAATCCTATTGGGTGCGGACCTATCTTCCTCATTTCTCCTGCGGGCCTGTCTTGCAATTTTTTGCTGCCACATGGACATGTGGCATAATTCCATTGGCTCGGGATTTGGGGGGCGGGTTTTCCTTTTGAAATTTTTCTTTGATTTTGTTTTGGGAAAAAATCCCAACTTTCCCCCGTGCCCCGCCATCCTGGTACCACATGGCGCGATCTCATTTGTTGCGGGCCTTGGGGTAAAAATTTAACTTTGTGCCCTTGCCAAACAATTTGCCAAATTTTCTATCTTCCTCCGCGGCCCACCAATTCTTTGCTGACGTGGCGTGCTCTGATTGGCTCAGGCCTTACCTGGAGATTTTTCCATGGTGCCAATACTTAGGAAAATTTTGAAAAAATTCTCCCACCTCCGCCACTCCCTTGGCCAAAGGACACGTGGCATAATGTGATTGGACGCGGGTCTAGCATTGAAAATTTTGTTTGTGTCAAACCCTTTGAAATTTTTCCAACTTCTTTCCCTTGGACACGTGGCACAATCCTATTCGCCGGCAGACCGTCGGGCCAAAAAAATTGTTTCTGAATTTTTCCAACACTAGGTAAAAATTTCAAGTTTACCTCCACCTCCGCCCTTCCAAGGACACGTGGCCTCATCTTATTGGCCCAGGCTTTTCTAGGGAAAATTTCCCACAAAAACTCCGCCGAGCCATAACTTCAAAAATACATGGAGTTAGGAGGAAAACTTTACCTTTCTGGAAATTTGAGAAGGAGATCTATCCAATGGTACCATTTCAAGAAGGTTTTGACTGCCTGAAAGATAAAAAATTATGACTGAGGCATAGGAGAGGAAGGAATGAAGGGAGTTAGCCAAAAAATGAGCAAGGGGCTCATTTTGGATAGTAATTTTTGCGACTCAGAGGGGTCATCTGCCTGCTGGATGAAGTTACCAGTTGCCTGAAGCAATCCATTAGGCATGGAGTCATCAAATCTCTGCTTGGTACCCCAACTGATTAGAACAATGCAAGGAGGAAGATGGAGGGCAGAACACCATCTGATGGAGCCAGGCCTGCAAAACACATTTCCTGGAACAGCAAGCCTGTGCCAAAGCACTTAGGGAAAGAAAAGCTAATCTACAACAAAACAATGTGCATAAGCACTTGGAGGAAAGAAAACCTAAGCTAATATGTACGAGGTGGAGAATTTCCTTCAATAGCAATGCTTCAGATGGATTCCATTGACTGGAATCTGCAGTTCCTCACCATCCAATGTAGACAATAGGAAGGCATTGATGTCCTTACACTTTGTGACCATGTATGGGCCACTTTAAATGGCATCAAATTTTGAATGCCTCCCTAGTTTTGCTCTGTTTTCATCCCATTTTAACACTAGATCTCCAACTTGGAAAGATCTATCTTTGGCCTTTCTATCAAAGGTCTTCTTGATCAAGGCTTGATCTTTCTCCATTGCTTGGGATGCCTAATCTCTGATTTCTTGGAGCTCCATCAATTCTACATACCTAACCTCCATGGGTTCAAACTCCAACAATTCCAACTACTTCATGAGTTCTAATGTTGGCAACTCAAGTGACATGGGCAAAATTGCCTCTCTTCCATAAACAATCTTGAATGGAGAATTACCTGTAGATCTCTTGGGGGTTATCCTATCATCCGATAAGGCTGATTTCAACTTAGTATGCCAAGACCTCTGATTTTCATCAAGAGTCCTCTTGATGATCCTTAACAAGTTCTTGTTCGTGGACTCAGCTTGGCCATTACCCTGAGGATAATAATTTGATGAGGTGCTTAGGTAGATCCCATTCTTAACAACCCATTCAGTTACCTTGGATTCAATGAATGCCAATGCATTATCTGATATTATTATAGCAGGTATGCCAAATCTAGTTACTATTCCCTCATAGAAGTCTAGGATGCTAGATTCATTTGCTTCCTTGAGTGCTACTACCTCAGTCCACTTGGTGAAATAATCTGTTGCTGTTAGAACCCACTTGTGTCCTTGGCTTGAATTTGGGTTAATGACTCCAATGAAGTCCAAACCCCATTGCATGAATGGCTAGTCAACTAAAATTGGATGCAATGGAAGGGCAGCTAGTCTCTCCTTACCTGTGAAGAATGCACAATTCTTGCACCTCTTGATCCATGCATAACAATCACTGAAAATCTTGGGCCAATAATAGCCAGCCCTCATGATCTTGAGATCTTTCACTCTTGGTGCAAAATGACCACCAACTGATCCACCATGGAACTCTTCCAACAATTTGTGAATCTGATTTGTACCAATGCATCTCAGTAGCACTCGATTCACATCCCTTTTGAATAAAACACCTTCCACAAGGGCATACAGGACAACCTGCAATCTGAAGTGTCTCCTTTTGGTTTTGTTCATCTCTGGAGGGCATAGGCCTGTGTGTAGGAAGTGCATTATGTCTTGGGTCCAGCAAGGAGTGAGGACACCATCATTTTCTTCTTGAATGCTTCCTTGCTCATGGATGTCTTGCAATGCCAAAACAACCTCTTTCTCATTGCATGCTTCCTTTTGTTTGTTCAAGACCAGTTGCTCACACAATCCTTTTCCTCTGACCAACTTGGTGACTTTGATCTCAATGTCATACTCCATGACACGAGTAATCCACCCTGCTCTCTTTTCATTCAGGTCTCTATTGAGGAGGAAGTCTTTAACTCCCACATGAGAAACCAACAATTGAACCTTGTTGTTTGAAACTAGATGCTTAAATTTCTTCAAGCTCCCAATTACCGCAAGAACATGCTTCTCAATGAAAGAATATCTCACCTCATAATCCTCTAGGATTTGGCTGAAAAAATCAATTGGCTACTCATCATTGTCTTTGTTCTATTGTACCAAAATTGCAGAAATAGTATCATCACCTCCAAATGCATAGAGGATGAAATCCTTGGAGAAATCTAGGTTAATGAGAGTTGGAGCTTGTGAGATGGCCTCTTTGATTGCTTCAAAACTTTCCTTGCCCTCTACTTTCCATTTGAAAGCTATGCTTTTCTTTAACTTCTTGGTGATAGGCATGACTAGGGCTGCAAAATTTGGGACAAACCTCTAAACGAAATTTATCCTTCCTAAGAAACTTTGAAGGGATTTCTTATGACTTGGCAATGGCAGTGCTCTTATGGCTTCAACTCTTTCCGAATCAATTGCTAATCCTTCTTTAGAGACAATGTGGCCAAGGAGCTTTCCTTCATGAGCTAGAAAAATACACTTTTTGGGGTTCAAGGATACCCCAAATCTTCTGCACCTTTGGAATACTTGTCTTAAATGAAAGAGATGGTCTGCTGCATTTTTTGAAAAAATAGTGATATCATCAAGATATATTAGGACCATTTTGTTAATAAAATCCTTAAATGCCATGTCCATTGCCCTTTGGAATGTAGCCCTAGTGTTGGACAACCCAAATGGTATTTTCCTGTATGCATAAGTCCCCCATTTGGTTGTGAAGGCTGTCTTGAACTGATCCTCTTCCTTCACCATAATTTGATTGTACCCTGAATAGCCATCAAGCAATGAAAACCTTTCAGAGCCAGCAACAACTTGTAAAATCTGCTCCATAGAAGGAAGTGGGTAATGATCCTTGAGAGATGCTCTATTCAAATCTCTGAAGTCAACACACAATCTAATTTCTCCGCTCTTCTTTCTAACTGGGACCAAGTTGGCCACCCAACTAGAATGCTTGATAGGGAATATGATACTTGACTCTATCAACTTATTCAATTCTTTTCTCATGAGAGGCTCCATGTGTGAATTGACTGGCCTTTGTTTTTTCCTGATGGGTTTAGCACTTGGGTCCAATTCAATAGTGTGTTGAGCTAACTTGGGATTGAAACCTTTCAAATCTTCATAGCTCCAAACAAACACATCAGGTAATTCTTGAAAAATTTGTATGAACTCATACCTTTCTTGCTCAGTTCTCACTTTACCAATTTGGAGTGATTTGCCTTCTCCCACCAAGATGGGCACTGAATCTTCTCCCTTGACTTGGATGTTTGCTTTCTCCTTCCTAAACTGATCATTAGGATTGAAAATGGACTCCAAAGTGACAAGTCCCTTTGGTAATTTGTTGGTTCTCAGTTGTACCACTTGATCACCATACTGTTGTTCTAACTTTTCCTGATTTTTAGCTGAGAACCCAGCCTCTTCTTGTAAGAAATGGATGATTTGTTGATCATTTTCAAACACTTTCCAACTTACATTGTTGTCTGGCACTGAAGGCCTCACAATCACATGAATGCTTGGTTGTACTTTGTCTTTCTTGATGCTTTCAACAACATCAAAAGCTGCTCCAACTGCTGCAAGCCTGTTAGCAGCTTGGTTCTCTTTCCTAGGGATGGACTTGATGCTAAAGCCCTCAAAATCTTCAATGAGGTCCCACACCCTATTTTTGTAGCACTTGAGCAGATCATTCTTGGCAGAATTCTACCCCTTAACTTGGTTGACAATCATCTCACTGTCACCAAAAACTTGCAAATTCTTTATTCCTCTCTTTATTGACCAATGCAACCCTTGTATCAAGGCTTCATATTCAGCAATGTTATTAGAACATGCAAACTGAAATCTAAAAGCTAAATAATACTTAATTCATTGAGGTGAAACAAGCATAGCTCTGCCTCCTGCACCTTTTCTACTTCTTGATCCATCAAAGAACAACTGCCATACCTCATTTTCATCCTTGTGGTCTGGCTTGGTGATGCTAGGAATAGGCTGATCTTCTTCATGTATGCAATAGACTCCTAGCTCAGAATCTTCTATTTCTTGATAAGGATCAAAATCATGCACTTTGCTTGCCCATTCATCAAGAGTCAAATCTAGGATGCTTCCAACCTTGGTGTCAGCTTCATCAGTGCTTGGATAATCCTCTTGATCAAACGCTGAACAATTGGTATTGATTTGGCTTGGAGTGCGAGGCTCAATGTGAAAGTTTGCAATAGGCTCAGATCTGACTGTGGCTTTAGTTCCATATCTTGTTTTGAACAACATGTGTGACCAATCAGTAGATAAGTAACCTCTGATCTTAGCTGTGAAATCCCTTGACAAATATAGGGCAAAGAGTGGTGGAAGATCTATCACTGAGACATCTTGCAAAACAACAACGTTGGGGCATGCATGCAAGGTGAGACTCAAGTTTTTAATCTCTCCTACTGTTGTTACTACTGTCCCATCCAATTGCACTACCCCTTTGGATATGACTTCATATTGAAGCCCCAACTGATCAGCTATTTGCTTGGGCATTATTGAACTACTTGCTCCGGAATCAATCATGCAGTTGTGTACTAATTGATTTCCAATTATCAATGAAACATAGACTGGAGGGGGCTTCAACATTTTACCTTGTTGTCCTCCATGATTCCCCTCAGGCTAGGCAGCATTTGTGAGTACCTTCTCTTGCATTTGGACCTGTTGATTTGAAGTTGACCAGTCCTTCATGGCAGCTTGTAACAAATCTCTTTGGCCTGGGATGGATAGTGATTCCCACATTGATATGTTTACATTTGTCTTCTTCATCTGATCAATGATGTTGAATGGAGATGAAGCATATCTCTGTTGTCCCTTAGCCTGCACATTCATTCCTTGCACATGGGCAGCAACAACTGGCATATGAGTTGGTTTAGGAGCTGGTTTGGGTGGCCCTTGCATGTTTGGAACTGCATTTTGTTTGCCAACAGTTTGTGGAATGGTAGAAGGTTGTGGATTACTTGGAGCCAATGGCTTTCCTTCCCCCAAATTTCTCCTTTTTGACCTTGTGTTGGCTGCAACACTTTGAGAGATTGTTTGATTCATACCACAAAAATCTTCTACCTGCCAGTTTACAAGTGTGGTATCATTTGGAGATGATTGTTGTTGGGATGTTTCTTGTTGTTGGTTATTTCCTTGACTCCCTTCACCCTCCACACCAGTTGTTGTTACCATTAATGCTTGATTTAGGGCACCATTGAAGCACATAGACTGGTTGTGAGGTTCATTGCATGGGAAACACCAATCATACTCCTGAGCTATGTTGTTTTGTACTGGCACTAGTGCTTTAGAGGCAGATGTAGCATTGGTATTATAGGGTTGTAATGGTATGTTGGCAGGAGGCCTTGCTTGATTTTGATTTGTAGCTGGATTGGGTGGTCTTTGAGGATGGTATGGCTGCCTGTTAGGCTGAGCTTGAGGCTAATAAGAAGGTCTGAAACTTTGGGCTTGCTGCCTCTTGAGTGTAACCAGCTCATTACCTAAATTTTGCAATTGCTTCATGACTTCTTGAAGTTCATTTGGAGCACTAGAAGATGAAGTAGAAGCTTCATTTGAATTCTAATTTCTAGGAGTGGGAATAGGAGCTAGGTTAGGTGCTTGATTAGTGCTTGGACTTTCTAAATTTGGGTACAATGGCATGGGAGGCCTAGGAGCTAGCTTGTCAGCTTGGATCAAACAATTTTTAGCTCTAATGGCAATGCTATAAGCAGCAGGGATAGTTGTGCCTCCCATGGATTGCATTATCATAGAAATATCAGAATTTAAAGCTTTAAGTAATATAGAAAATCACCTTCTGTTGTTGGCCTTACTGCCATTGGAATTCTCTCCCAAGTTCTTTGAAATTTGAAGTTGAAGTCAGTCAGCTGCTCATTGGGATCTCTCTTGATAGTTGTTAATTGTTCCAAAAGGGATAAGTTATCCCCCTTTTCTCCAAACTGCTCATGGAGGGCTATACATAACTGGTTCCAATTTTGGATAGAGCCTGTGTTATGTTTGTGGAGCCTATTTTCATGTTAGAGTATGGTACACCTTCCATGTGTTACACTCAGGTATTTTTACGGCGGTCCCGCTCACCGGTGAGCGGGTCAGGGGGGTTCGGGGGGTTGAAGCCCCCCCGATTGAAGGGGGTTCGAGAGCAAATTTTCATGGGTGGTTTATTAACCCATGGGTAATGGGTAACCATTATGGGCTGTTTTTGGGCCCATGGTTTTTTCGGTCTTTTGCCCATTGTTTTGATACCCACAGTTTTTGCCCTTGGTTTTGATACCCACGGTTTTGTATCAAACTGCTTAAGCAGTTGTCCATTTATATGGTCTTATGCATATGATAGATGTATAAGCAAATGTATTACAGATGTGTTTTGAATTCGGGTGTGAATTCTGTAGAGTTTGTTGAGCATAGCTCCAAACGTATCTAGGTATGGTATTGAGAGAGTGGAGGCTTGTAATAAAATCTGAGCAAGTGATTCTTGGTGAACGTAGCCCAAATTGGGTGAACCACGTTAAATCTTGTCTCTCTGTGTTGTATTATTTATTCTACACTTTTATTTGTGATCTGTAATATTTTCTGCATATTAGTTTCTACTGTTGCGATTCTGTAAGGGATTATTCCGCATATTTTATCTCTTATTTCCTAACAGCCTAAAGCAAGGCTCCTAAACCATTGCAAAGCCTTCCCTTTGAATGAAGATGCTAGCAATTTGACAGTAACTTGCATCTCATCAATCTCATGGATTGCACAAATGTTAGCAATGTCCTTGACATGATCACCAGGAGTGGTCTGATTCTCTCCAGTAAAGTATGGAATGTTCTTCAGTGCTACAACTGGGATTGGATTTTGTGCATTGAGAGCAAGTGGCTGCTGCCAGTGAAATTGACATATGGGTTGTGTTGTGCCATTCTGATTGGCCTTAGAACCCTTTTTGATTGGATGAAAGGTCTAACAGGTGGAGGATTTGATAGAGTTCTGTTTGGTGGAGATGGAGACCTTTGGATTCTCCTCCCTCTTGGTATTCTTCTTGGAGATAATTGCAGATACTCAAACAATACTTCTTCTTCTCCAACTCTTGACCTTGTGGTGATTCTTCGCATGAGTTTTCAGGTATGTACTGCTAAAACCAGTTGATTCCTCTTCCTTGGAGTCGTCAGATGTGCAATTCAGGGCTCTTTTTAAGCAAGAAACTTGCAACAAATGCACATCAATTTTGTTGCAATGAAGATGAAGACCTCATAGGTCCCACCGGGCGTGCCAAAACTATTAGTGTAAATCAGCAACACCCTCTGGATGTTTTATCAGATTTCTAGTTTGACATGTTAGTATCCAGTGTGATTGCACAACATTGAATCTTTTCCCCAAGTGTGGGACTTGTAAAAGTGGGAAAAGAATCTCCAGATTAGAGGTTGGTTCCTCAACTTCTCTGTTCAAGTGTGCGTGACATTCTCAAAGGGTTTACCTATAACTTAATCAAACTTTGCCAAGGAGACAGGGTTGAGAAAATACAAAAATAAACCTAGTCTAAATGAGGTGATGCACCAAAGAAGTAATAGACATCTGCTATTGCAAAACATGCACAATCCACAAGAAAATATAGCACAAAACATGCACAATTTTCCAAAATGTAATGAGAGATCAAGAAAAATGATAAACATATGAAAGGATTGAGAAGATTTTAATCACAGAGCACACATTATCATTCCAAGTCCAATACAATGCATTACAATGGCCAAGAGGCAAAAAGAGATGTTGTATTTGCATGAAAAGGTAAAAATTTCCACAAATCTACCAAAAAGGGAAGAAAAGGGAAGTTGCATGGCCAGAAAATTGTCTAACTATATGAGAATGAGCCCATTCTGACTTCTTACAATGCCCATTCGAGCTCAGGAGAGAGAAACGCAGGAAAACATGAGAAAGTTTTCAACCACCGACCAAATTCATAATTAACAGCATGGGTATCCTTAAAATTTTGTTCCCTGACATTTTTTACCATGCTGGGAGAGAATACGAGCCATGCTACATAAAAAATGGTGGTTGAAATGTCATTTTTGTTCATTTCCACGTGCCAGAGGTGTTTTCAAATTTTTTCTCTCCAAACTCCACCAAAACACAAAATTGACCCCAGAATCATGTATAGAATTTCACCAGATTTCCATTGATATAATGAATTCCCAAAACCAAGCTCTGGATCAAAAGTTATGCCCATTCAAAAATTTAGGGCAAAATAGGGCCGAAAATGGTTTGCGAGACAAAATTTTAAAATTTTCCCACTTTTGCATTTAGGAAATTTTCCCCAAAAATATCTGCACCCCACTGGTTTGGTGCCACGTGGCACATTCTGATTAGTTGTGGGCCTTTCCTACTTCTTTTTCCACCGCTTCGGCCTTTGGAAAATTTTCCAAAAATTCCCCACCGGCTACATGACCCAAGGACACGTGGCATGACGTGATTCACCACGGGATTTTGGCTTTGTCTTTTCCGTCGCTATTGACCATCTTCCTTGAGCTGGACACGTGGCAGAATCCTATTGGGCACGGGCCTATCTTCCTCATTTCTCCTGCAGCCTTGTCTTGCAATTTTTTGCTGCGACATGGACACGTGGCATAATTCCATTGGCTCGGGCTTTGGGGGGTGGGTTTTCCTTTTGAATTTTTTTTTTGATTTTGTTTTGGGAAAAAATCCCAACTTTCCCCCACACCCCGCCATCCTAGTACCACGTGGCTCGATCTCATTTGTTGCGGGCCTTGGGGAAAAAATTTAACTTTGCGCCCTTGCCAAACAATTTGTCAAATTTTCTATCTTCCTCCGCCGCTCGCCAATTCTTTGCTGGCGTGGCATGCTCTGATTGGCTCAGGCCTTCCCTGGAGATTTTTCCGTGGTGCCATTACTTAGGAAAATTTTGAAAAATTTCTCCCACCTCCGCCACTCCCTTGGCCAAAGGACATGTGGCATAATGTGATTGGACGCGGGTCTGGCGTCAACAATTTTGTTTGTGCCAAACCCTTTGAAAATTTTCCAACTTCTTTCCCTTGGACACGTGGCACAATCCTATTCGCCGGCGGACTGTCGGGCTGAAAAATTCATTTCTAAATTTTTCCAACACTAGGTAAAAATTTCAAGTTTACCTCCGCCTCCGCCCTTCCGAGGACACGTGGCCTCATCTTATTGGCCCGGGTTTTTCTAGGGAAAATTTCCCACAAAAACTCCACCGAGCCATAACTTCAAAAATACATGGAGTTAGGAGGAAAAATTTACCTTTCTGGAAAGCTGAGAAGGAGCTCTATCCAATGGTGCCATTTTGAGAAGGTTTTGAGTGCCTGAAAGATAAAAACATTATGACTGAGGAACATGAGAGGAAGGAATGAAGGGAGTTAGCCAAAAAATGAGCAAGGGGCTCATTTTGGATAACAGTTGATTTGCTTGTAATGAGAGTATTCACTTTCCTTTTCATGGATTCAATGAGGAGTTCATGTGTGATGTGCCACCTTATTGTGTGTGAAAATAATGTTATTGTGGATTGTGGAGTGTTGGAGCGTCTTGTCATTTTGTGATATGTAGGTGTTGATTTGTTGTATGAAAATATTTTTGTATAGTGAATTGGATTGTATCATGATGTCACCACCGTGTTGTGATGAATCATGTGTGTCACCAAGTTATATTGCAATTGACTGTATGTTGTAATGTTAGTCATTGTGTTCATCTTACGTATAATTTGTGTAATATGTGATGGTTCATTTCGTGAATTAGGGGCATATGATTATCGTATGACCCCTATTATGCAGTAATTGCACCTTAGGTGCATTATGTGGAAACGTGATGTATCATAACCCATGAAAGTAATGATTTTGTTATACCCTGTATATATACCATGTGTAAGACACTATGGTTAATGTGTGTGAATCACCATTATGTTAGTGATGTAGTTATGTGTTATGTTGTGAACCTTACACTAACCAACCCTAAGGGAAGGACTCATTAAGAGTGTATGTGTGGAGAGAGGGGGCATGGAATTAGTTTTCATTATCTTGAGCCGAGTACGAATTAGGAAGTGGAGTCTCTTATAGACTGAAAACCCACTTCTATCTATTTAGTATACTTCGAGCTTGTTCAGTATATTATGGATGCACACCACCTTAGGCTCAACTTATGGAAACTAACGTCCCCTGCTATCTCCTATTGAGTTGTCCATCAAACAATCCTATGTGATTTTGACTATGTTGAGCCTTGTGGGAGTATGGAGGGATGATCCAGGTAGAGATTATGACAGTTGTATTTATTTGATATGTTATTTTACGAGTCATGGCTCAATGTCTGAGTGCCAACAACTCAATGAGTACCTCTTTCGTGGCCGTATAAGGCCACATAGTGATTGTGATGTGCTACTTCTCTATACGTGTTTTATTCGTAAATTTAACTTTTCTTTTCTCCCCCTTTTCTGGATCCAACATATTGTTTTATTTAACTTTTGATTGAGTTGTTGCAATTTTGGGCATTTTCTTTGGTTGTTGCACTAACATGCAAAATTTTTCACTAACTACGGCTAATTAGCCATTTTTTGTGCTTTTATTGAAAGTTGAATTTAAGTTAGAATTCTTTCTTGAGTTTTAAACTATTTTCCTTGCTTGGCCCAAAGCGATTGAATTTGATGTCACTTGACAGTTTTGCTTATTGTTTTGGAATGTTAGTTCTTATGTATTATGTGTTGTGTTAGGTACATGGGTTCACCAAGGATAGGTGGTACCTATAGGCCCACTTTGTTGTATGGGGTTACACCCTAAGGAGTTACAAATAACTAGTGGGTTGTTGAACCATGAGTTATTATGTCACTTGGGTTAGAGGTGTTTGGACCTTATGTGCCTAGGGCCATAGGGTGACCAACCTCTTTGGTGGAGCTAAAAGGAAAATGTATCTTTATTTTATTGTTTGGGAGGTATATGGAGTTGTTTTTGATGTTTTAGGAGGTATATGAAGTTGTTTATGATGCTTGGGAAATATATGTATATGTTTTGTGATGCTTTGGGAGGTATATGGAGTTGTTTGGTGATGTTTGGGTGGTATATGGAGTTGTTTTGTGATGCTTTAGGAGGTATATGGAGTTGTTTTGTGATGCTTTCAGAGGTATATGTAGTTGTTTTGCGATGCTTTGGGAGGTATATGGAGTTATTTTCTGATGTTTTGTTAGGTGTGTGGAGTTAGTGTTATGATTTATGTGTACTCATGTGAGTCTGGTTATGTTTTGTGATGTTGATGATTGATGCTCCTCATTGGGGGTACGATTATGATTCCCTTTTGACAATATGTAACTACAGTTATGTCTTGAGTTTTGTGAGACCTTCGTATGTGTACTGTTTGGAATTCCATGTTGTTATAGTCTTCTTATGTTACAAGTACTTTTCTGTGAGGGGCATGTGTGACAAGTAGTATATGGTGTGGATCATGTATGTTCCTTCCATGGTTTGGTTGAGTTCTTGTGATGTGATACAGTCGTGGAAGTATGTAGAAATATGTCTTGTGGACCATTAGTGTTGTGTTTGGTCATTGTGTCACATCGTCATGTCAGTATTATATGGGCACCCACAAAAAAAATAGATAAACTAAGATCCTAAGAATTGAAATATTAAGAGCTTGAGAATAAGAAATATTGTAAAGGAAAATAAAAAGTAATAAAGTAAAATAGAACTACCAATCTTCACAGAACATTAATATTTTAAGAAATTGCTAAACTTCATTCACTTCTCTATGGTCGTATTCTAACGATAGAGATCTTATCCCTAGACGGAACTTGTCATCATTAGCTTCCCTTCATTACTTATCACTTTTGCTACCCTTGGCATTGTGTCACATCGAGGACGATGCTCTTATAAGGGGAGGGGAATGTAATGCCCAACTCAAAAATTTGAGATGGTTTGGCAAAATTTAAATTTTAAATTATAAAATAATTGAAATAAAATGAAGTAAACAAACAAGTAAATAAAATAAAAATAAATAAATAAATAAAAGATTAAAATATTAATAAAAGGTAAAAAGATTTGAGCTGGTGAAGTTGATGAATGGAGTGAACAACTCCATGTGAAGGTGTGGGTTGGTTTGCATGGGAGGACAAATTGGTGGCAGGAGGTTGGCATGTGGAGGAGCTCTGGCAAGGCATGTGCATCCACACAACATTAAGACTTGTCATTTCCCTTGCATAATAATAATTACACTTTATTTGAGATCAAAAGGAATTAACCACGTTGAAACCCAATGCAACATTGTAAATTTTAGCAGTAGTTGGATAGTTGCAGCGAGGGCAGATTTCATAGATGGGGACCAGGGAAAAAAATGCAAGGATTGCAGCAATTAGAGTTTGAGCAGTAGAAAATGATGGGGATGGAAATCTCGACCTGTCCACGGGACATCCTCAACCTCCACCTTCCCTTCTGAAAAAAGTTTCATTGTCAATGCCACCAGTGAATTTCCATTGGTTGGAAATACAACACCTGAATTCAAAGCAGAGACTATTTTTTATCAATAATTTATCAAGGTCAAGCTATCTGATTACATTGGGAAGAAATATGTTATTCTTTTCTTCTATCCTTTGGATTTCACCCTTGTCTGCCCCACATAAATCACTACTTTCAGTGATATATACTCAGAGTTTGAGAAGTTGAACACAGAAGTACTTGGTATTTATATTGATAGTGTGTTCTCTCATTTGGCTTGGGTGTAAACTCATAGAAAAGCTGGAGGTCTTGGTGATTTGAAATATCCCCTTATATCAAAATGTTACAAAGTTTATTTCAAAGGCTTACAATGTTTTGATTCCAGACCAAAGGATAACATTAAGAATACTTTTTGTGATTGACAAAGAGCATTTGAATCAACATTCAAGAATTAATAATCTTGCCATTGCTCGGAGTGTGGATGAAATGATGCGCACTCTACAGGCTCTTTAATATGTCTAAGATAACCCTGATGAATTTCTCCCAACTGGTTGGAAGCTAGGGGAGAAATCAATGAAACCAGACCCCAAATTTAGTAAAGATTACTTTGCAGCTATTTGAAAACTTTTAAGAATGTTAGATTTAAGTGTGTGTTTGGTTGATTTTGTATGTGGTCCATTCCTAATGTCTTTCAGGAGATTCACTAGTAAGTCAAAAATTTGGATTGTCACTGACTTGAATTTTCATTTGAGTGAATCCATATGTATTGAAAGGTTTGATTGTGAAGGTTGCGCTTATATGTGTGAGGAGGAAATTCACTAAATTGATCTCAACAGTCTCTACCATTGTCATTAATTTTTACGCAATAAATCTTTGATTCATGTGGCAATCTTGAGAGATAGGTCACATTTCTGCAGAGTGGACAAATGCCTCAACCATATGTAGTCCCATGGAATGCCTTACTGTAGGATATGCAAAAAATGGGTTGATTGAAAAGGCTTTAGAAACTTTAAACCAAATGCAACAAACATTTTTTCATCCAAATCGATTTACCTTTGGCTGCATTGTTTCATCCTGTGCCAAAATAGGAGGTTTGGAAGAGAGTATTGACATCCATAAAAAAATAATTGAGATAGGATTTATGTCAGATGTGGTAGTTAAGACTACCCTAATAAACATGTATGCTAAATGTCACAACTTAGATTAACACGATAAGTGTTGGTCGAGGTTGTTAAAAGGACTAAAATATCCTAAACAAGGATGTGTCTTGAATGGTCCAAAATAGAGGGGTTTTGGATGCATATGGACTATTTGATTGAATGCTAAAAGAGAGTTGGAGCCTTATGGAGTACGGGTGAAACCACCTGGAGCACCTCTTGCACTACAAAAACTAGTACTGTCAGGCATGGTCTCCTTACCTTCATCTTTTATAATTTTCATATAATTTGGTTTTTCATTTGCAATATAATAGAAATGTTAAACCATTATATGCTTAAACATTTGGTTATTTTAAATAGACTTGTATCACAAAACAATAAAACATCACCTCGTGACTTATGCATTGCAAATAAACCTTGGTGTAAACCTTAGACTTAAACCCACTTTCTCATATGTTTGGAAACTCAGGGTAATCAAAATGGATAGTTCGTGTCCCTTGGTAGTGGGCTAGTTGAGTTTGAGTTCGTCTAAAATAACCATAGTTTGTCTCCTTTCAAAAATTAGAAAAATTGTGATTTTTGAAGACTCACAAAACAAGTTTCTAGGCCTCAGAAAAGGGATGGCACGTTTCATATGTGTCCCTCATTATGTGGGGTGTTTCATCAAGCTTTAGATTGAACCCAAGTGATCATTTTTGCTCTCTTCTTCGCCCCTCTAAGTGCCATGCTACCCCATTCTTATAGTTCTAGGAAGCTGCTAAAACTTAAAAAGTTGGCCTTCCTTTTGTCTCACCATTTGAACCCTGAGCAAAGGAGCACTTTTCCGCCTTTGCAAACCTCTAGTTTTTCTACTAGAAGATTACTTACATCATTCAATTTGGGGAAAAACACTTTTCTAGATAGATTGGAAACAAGGTTTTTAGGCCTCCAGTCATAGTTTGACTGAGTCAAACTGGACCAATTATGACTGGTGGCTCCCGAAAACCCGTCACTGTTTGTAACCCATTTTCTAGTTCCCAGTTCTGTCAACTCTGATGTATTCTCCATATATAGGAGGGCATGTAGGAATCTTCCCGTGGAGATCCCATCCATCAAAATTTAGTTTTTGGATAAGGTTTCTTAGCCCTTGAGCTAAAATTGGTTGTTGTTGTAACTAGCCCAATTACGACTGATGACCCCAGAAAACTAGCCACCAATTGTAAACCATTCGACACTTCTGAATTTTGTCAATTCCAGTGAATTCTTGGTATGTAGGAGGACACATATAAATTTAACCTTTGTGTATTTTCTCATCGTAAGACAATTTTTGAACAGGGTTTCTTAGCCTCTGAACCAAAATGAGACATTTTTGCAACTAGTAGAAAAATTTAAAATAAGGTCAAAGGACCCTAGCCAAGACAATAAACCATCGTGAAAACTTATTGAAATGTATAAGTAACTGTTTGAAACTCTCTTGTGTGGCTTGTGGTGTGAAATGTGACTTCTGGAAAAATAGTGTTTCTCTCTCTTCCATATCTCTCTCTCTTCTTAGTTAAGAAATGAAGTGAAATGAAATGAAATGAATATATGCTTCTAACCCTCTCTTTTTGAGAGAATTTATTATTATTATCTAAATGGAAAACTAAAAACTATGATTATGCTAGATTTAGATGGATTTCATGCCAGTGATTTATCGTTGATTTCATGCTCACATGGTTTAACAGGATGCAAGTAAGATGGCAAAACGACGTGGTTGTAATTCATTGTGTATTATTGTAATTATTGGAATATAATATATATATGTATGTATATATATGGTATATGTATATGTATATATGTATATATGTATTATGTATGTATGTTATGTTACAGTAAAGTTTATTATTGAAAATTGGTAGTATCAATGAGATGCTAGTTTTAGGGGTGATTTGGGATATGTGCATTTAACTATAGGTGTCCTTTTCATTTAGATTTACATATGGAAAAAAATGGGATTGGATATATGTATGTTAAATTAAATTGTAGAGGATAATTCAACATTTTTCAAAGTATTAAAAGATTTATTATTGAAGTTTTGTAATATTTTTTAAGATGCTAGTGTTTAAGGGAAATGTTCATCTAAACATGGGTGTTATTTTAATCCCCAAATTTTGTATTGTAAAAGTTGGATAAATATGTTAAATGAAATTGAATTTGACATCTTATAGTGCATTCTTGTTGTGAAATTTATGATGAAATATCTAGAGTGTTGTGTTATTTAACTACTAAATATAGAAAAGAAACCTAAATATAACAGTCAACATTTAGTTTAAAACTTGTGCATATCTAACCTTCTCGCATTATCTTTCTTAGCACAAAAGAAACTAAAACCTTAGAATGAACTTAAATCTTTACCCTTGATATCACCTTATATCTTAAGTAAATAAGATCCAATTTTGAATTTATCATCATAGCTGGTTTGCTTAGTGACATCATCCAAGAACCCAATGGTTAGAAACGACATGGTTAAAATTTTTCTCTAGTATGTGGTTCCCTCCTAGGTTTGGTAATCATGTGCGTAGTAAGGAGAATGTGTTCTCCTAAGGTAGTAATCCATGGGAATCCAACATTAAACATAGTGTAAAACCCTATTGGACCGACTCACATGTTGAGTGTTAGCGAAAAGATCACCAACTACCCTTGGAATTCACCTTTAAGATTTGGGATCGTAAATGAACTCGATACCCAATCTCAATTATCATTTGGGTTATATGGTGCAATACTAAGATTTAATTGTGAAAGTTAACAACTTTTAATTTATGATTAGTTGGTGAAAAGGTAACCATAAGATGATGTGCTTGGAGAAAGGTGAAAATTAGATCATTCTTATAACGTGTTTAAACCATCTTTTGGTGAGAAAAGGGATCTATGTTGTGTAAACTCTAATGTGAACCTTAACCCTTTAAACAATGGACTACTCCATCTTGCTCTCCCACTTGTCCTAGTATGTAATGGATGTATGATGTGAAACTATGTGATCATGTTCTTAGAGATAAATCCCCTAAGATAGGGACTAGTGGTCTCATGAGGATTCAAATGCCCCTATTAGAAAATAGGTTACACAATTCATTACAAAAGGCATATGAACCTAGTTAGGGAAAACCCTCTTAATTTGGATGTAAAATGATACTTAGGAAACCTAATCTAGAAACAAAAATAAGGAAGTATGTTTCTATGTTAAGTTCTTTCGAACCCTTAACTACCAAAAGCATAACTATAGTAAAATTATAATTGACACTTGTCCTTGGGAAGTGTAATCATGAGATGTTATTCCATAGGTAAAGTGAAACATGATCTTCCTTGTAATGTGATTAAACCCCCTTGCTGTGGATAAAGAACTTATTTCCTATAATACTTATTGTGTACTAACTCAATCATCAATTTATAAATTAATGAAAGAAACTTGACCCTAATCTTTGAAACAAAAAAAATTTCATTTCTTTGGACTTACACTTGTTCTTGTGTAATGGAGGTATGATATAAGATCAAGATGCATGACCTTAGAAGTAAATCCTAGGGATAATGCCAAGTAGCCTTAAGGGTATGTAAATAGCCTCATGAGTAAATAAATATCGTTAACAAATGAAATTAAACAAGTAATTGAATTAATGTATATGCTCCTTATTCAAAGCGATACATCGTAAGTTAAATGTTAAATAGTATAAAGGAAATATAGCAAAAGGAAAAGGAATATATGGTTCACATATTATGAGTCTTTCTAGAACTTAAGTCAAAGATTGAAACATGATTGTAATAAATGTGTAATCCTAAAAATAACATGTTATGGGAATACCCTAACTATAAGTTTATACTATTCTTGAATCGTTATGTTGTGCCTTGTCATTTAAAAAAAAATAGCTTTGATTTGCATCACGTGGTTTCATGTTATCTATGTGGGTTAATATTTTTACAAACATATCATGTGTTGTGTGTTTTCTTAGATGATCTCCTGTAGTGTCATCTGTACTGAAATGTAAATCAAAAAAATTATCCGGTATTTTTAGTGTTGTATTTGTGTGTGTAAAATGTGGGCATTATAGGGTGGAAGTTATTAGGAAATATTTAATCCCCGCGAAAAAATGTATTTCTTTTATATAGATTATTTTTTATCTAGTTAACTTTGTAATGACGCAACTAAAAATCAATTTGAATTCAAATATTAGCGTGGACATGAGGTCAAGGCTAGCAAACTAGGATGAAAATAAATAGGAATGGAAATGTTCAAATGGAAATAAAGACCTAAGGTTTGAGAACACGCTAGATCCATACATGTTTTTCAATTTTTTTGGTCTTGTTTTAATACTTTTATAACAATATTGAATGTTTTTAATTGTTAAAACACATGCATATGATTGATTAGATATTTAAATAAAAATTATATGTAAGTTTATTATAAGATCATTAAGGCTTTACATTGATGGAAATGATCAATTCTTTTTTTCCGGAGCTTATGATTTGATTGATATATTATTATTGATATAAAAAGATGCATGTGACTCAAATTCAATTGCAAAACTCACTACTAGATTAAATTTGAGAGTTTTATGTAGTAGATTTTTGGGCTCGAGGATGTTAGCATTCTAGCCAAACACATAATTGGTTATTTTTGCATATCAATCAACTTAGAGATCCATTTGATCAACAACCAATGGTTTTAGGAGCATATCTTATAAGGCTACACCCAGAGACCTATTTCACATAAAATGGTGGAGGAATATGAGACATTTTAGTGATTTTTGGCTAGTTTGGCTTGTTTTTAAAATTTTCAAGTGCTCAAATTAGTTATAGATGCCATTAGAGGGATTTTTTCATGCCTAGAAGATGTATTTAGATTGTTATAACCTTAACGGCCCACCAAAACATAAGGGGAGGAGTTAATATGGTTTTAGACATGAGAATGATTTGTTGATGGTTGTCCACATTGAAATCATGATGGTTTTGGACAAGTGACAACTTGGTCTTCATCATTATTCCCCTAATCTCGTGATCATTCGTTGATTAAGGACAATATCTTATATCTAAGAAAACTATTTTTCTTATTATTGCACAGCAAGACACCGTCATAGTAACAGGTCATCATGACTTGATGAAAGATTTGGAGGAAATTTTGGGTGGATAACATCATTTTGGCATCTTCTTGAGCATATTTAGATCTTCTTGAACCCTCTGGAGTAGATAATGATGGAAGGAAACATTCTTTGGCATACTCTTCTCCTCTTATCTCTTGTTTCTTAGACACATTCTTTCTCTTTTGGGATATAAGTAAATTTCTAATTGTAATTGTAAAAAAACTATTCTAAATGCAAGGTATGCCAATTAGATAGATAAAACCTCTAAGTCCATCTGACCTTTGGGTTTATTTCTATAGGTGATTTATCACTTGTATTTATGGTGGTGTCAGACTTTGGATACTCTATTTCTAATATAAATGGGGTTGTGGCTCATAATTTTCCTCTATGTTTATGTTGATTTCTCCCTTACCTCCCTATTCCCACAAGTTATTGTACGTGGAATTTACAATTTTTTGATGAATTTTCTCAAGGTTTGAAGTGGGATTTTTATTTGGACGCATGTTTTGGTTGTTGATTATATATTCCCTCTAGATTTGCATCTTGTATTCTCACTCCTTTACCTTGTTGGAGAGTGATACACTTATTTGTAGAGTCATCACTTTTTTTTATGTTTTTTCCTCATTCCAATTATCTGCAATTTAGTAGATAAGTATTTAGTGGAAGTTGGTGGATGGTATTATAGAGGATAGTATAACAAATTGGCCTTCTCTAGAGGTCTATCTCAAGAAACCAAGGTCTCATGCTTTGAGGACAATCCCATGTCGTTGATAAAATAGACAAATTCTTCCAAATATTATGGGTAAACATGTGCACATTTTAGGTTAAAACAATTTTCACACACACACATTGGGAGATTCAATCTTGTATTATCTTTAAAGTATGTCATAATAGATGTTTACTCAGACATTTGGTGTCAATTTGGTTCTCATATTTTCTCTAAATGTGGCATTATAAACTAACTTGTGTTCTTGATATATTTGTTGTATTTTCATATGGTATAAGAATTTATGTTTTCCATTATTATAGCTAATATCTAGTGTGTCCTTAGCTCTTTTGGTTTGTTAACCATAATATCATGCACCTAATAACTCCATGTTGGAAATATTGTCATTGATGTCAAAGGAATATTGATAAGTATCTCTTATGTTAGATTTTTTTGTCATTGATTCTTAAATATGTGTGCTTCTTATGAAAAAAAATTTGTTTTGGTTTGAATTATTCATGCATCATGTTAGAGAAAATGATTTTGTATCATTTTTTCAGTTTTTGAAGTGTTCAACGATTGTTTGTAGTGCTTCATGGGTTTTGATGTGTTCTGCATATGTTTTTAGTGCTTCACGGGTTATGAAGTGTTCCACAAGTGTTTGTAGTGTTTCACAGGTTTTGGAGTGCTATGTGGGTGTCTAGTGTGTATGGTGGGTTGGTGTAGTGTCTCATGTATTGAAGGATCCAACTAGAGTGTTTTGAGGTCTTAAATAATACCACTCAACAAAAAATTTATGTTTTGTATTGAAGAGAATGCCCACATAGTTAACTATGGTGAGATACACATGAGGACAATTTGTGTGTAAGAAATAAATAACTCT